>VZDJ01000006.1:333115-430243 GCA_008694505.1 Cyanoderma ruficeps
TTTTTTTTTTTTTTTTTAAATGACACTTCTCTGCCATGTGGGAAATCCTTTTGCTCTGAAGTAAATTAATAGCTTAGATTGAAGTACCAGACGTGACACAGATGTGAGATGCTGGTCACTGAAATGATGGTGCCAGAAGTACAACTCCCACTGCAGCAACTCATCAGCTAAACAACATGCAGCCACCCTCAGTTTGCATAACATATTATCAAGAAATCAATGCTATAACATATATGTCAATATATCTCTCTCTCTCTATATATATATCTTGACAATATATAATCAAGAAATTATACTGTTCAATAAGCACATTAAGGACCCTTTCAGATAAGTTAACTTCACAAATTACTGTTCCTTTCATGCAACCTTACAGAGATAATAGTGGCCATTTCTGTTTAGTTAAAGGCCTGCAGCAGTAAAAATCATGCATATGGTCAAGTGGAACTGACAGAGTTTAGTTTTAATGTTCCCCTGGGACTGAAGAATTTCTAGCAAAATCCTAGTGTCTAAGTATTTTGCATTTCTGCGTAAAGCCATTCTGTTCTAAGCACTATCTGTGGGAGACAAAAATTAGAATTATCCTAGCACTGATACTTAAAATTTTAATTTTCCAAAAGAAGATGTAGACAGACATGACAGACAACAGTTTCAGCTGTTAGCAACAAATGAAGGTTATTCCCAAGGAAGAAGAAATTGTATTTTACAAAATAATCTCTAAGAAGTTACATTCAGCATTAGAGGCTGGTAGCAACAGTTTTAAGCAAAGAGAAGTTTATTTTAAGTAAAACTTGAATTTTTTTGTATCCATTAAACATTTTTGTTCTCAGTCACACCCGTAGTCCATTCCCAGATGCACTGTAAACAGTAACTTAGTATGGCCGCAAAAGAATATATAATACGCATTATTACTTGTCATTCAGAAGATCTAACCAGTCATAATCTGAACTTTCATTCACTTCAATGGCACTATGTTAATTTTCATGACCAAGAACCTGGACCATTTTGTGGCTGCACTAAATTATATTAAATACTCTCTTTCTCTAAAGCACTACCTTGGAAGGTTTCCTGCATTCCTGTGACAGATTGTAGAATATTGCTCATTATTGACAAATAGAAAACGTATATATATTAAAAAAACCTACCATTTCTTTTCCTGAACAACTACTGCCATTAAAAGACTGCTTACTCTGTTCTATGTGTATCTGATCTCTACAGAATCTTAAACCAGGAAAATTTGAAAGCTTGGGCAACTCGTGGAGGACTCTGACAAACACATGAACTGAAAATAAAAAGTTACAGAAAATGAAATCTGAGATAACTTTAGTTTTCAGGACAGTGTAAAGTCAGACACTGTACCTTTGAAGAAATACTTTAAAGCTTGGCCATGTGTAAAGGTTTAACACTACTCAGAGCCAGTTTCATTGAAGCAATCTCCAAAAGTATAGTGGAAATAATTGCAAAAAAGCTTGCTGAACAAGAAAGAGCTTACCCTTCCACCTTGCAGTAGAACAGATTACACACAGACTCATCCACTTGGACATCTAGCAAATTGGGTAAATCTAGAAGAGGAAGTTGACCAGTAGAACAACTAATGGAGAATATTTATGAAAAACAGCAGATTGTTTAAAACCAATTTGGGATGTGAACTATTACAAGGGCACAATTTGCATATTTCTTCCTGAAATGCACTGCTTTTCAAGACCTTCCTATACACAAAACTAAAATCCTAGATTTTACATTGCATTTTAAAATTAAAAAGCTTTAGTATATATATAACTGAAGAACAAAAAGGTAAAACATATAATTTATTGTGAAGTAGATTAAGAAGTATTATTCTGATTTTTTCCTTAGTAGTAATATTTGTCTGACTGTAAATGAGACACCTACCTCTACATGCAGTTTTTTCAATGTTTGTTTTTTCAATGCTGGTTTTCTGTAATTCAGAATACTGCTGAAATAAAATTTCTCCTTGATAAAGAACTAAAATCTGAATGTAAAATACACATAGATTCAATCAAAATAAGCTATTTAAATAAAATTGTGAGGGAATGGTTATGTCTTTTATAAAATAGCTTTCACAGACTAGAAAAATTATGATCTAATTAAACTATTATCTTTTTCTTTTATCCTTTTTTCATCTGACTGCTCTAGTTGCAAACTTGGGAGATTATTGTCAAATTGTTGCATTATTAATAGATAAATAAATATAATAATTTACAGTCAATTTCAACAGCTTCTTTTGTCAACTTGTCTCTTTGTTATGTTTTAGCTCTTTCATCCTTCATACTTTATGAATATGTGTAGATAGACACAGAAACAAAGTGAAAGAAAAAGATCAAGTGTAATGTTCAATACAAAAAAAAAAAAAAAGAACAAGATGAAAAATGTAACTTGTGAAATGTCTCTTCAGGCCAGCTGATTGCAGGGTAACTACCAAAAAGCTGACACACACACTTTTATTTATATCTACTCAAAAGCAAGAAAATGTCAAAGAATCATGATGAAGCTGATTTCCCTCTTGTGTATGTGCATAGGTTTTGATTATAGGCTTTTTCCTCAATTGATGAACTATTGCATGGAGTTCTGAAAATCACTTTACAAAAATAGTGATGTGTTCAGGGTCAGCTATAAAGTTGCCACTGACTTTTTTGGAAAAGAATGGGATCAAGTCCTCTTTATTTTGACTAGAAAGATTTTGGAAGTCTGCTTCCAGAAACAATAGAAAAACCCACATCTGACTAATTTGTGGCATTGATGATTTTTTTTTTTCCCTGCTAAGGGGACAAACAGAATGTGATTTTACACAATTTAAAAAATACCTTTCAACTTGGGAAAGACTGTGGACTTAATCTGAATATTTGCTATACTAGTAAATACTGGCTATACCAGCAAATATAGCTATTATCTGAAAATATTAAAAAAGAAAAATAACAAATGTTATTTTGAAGCAGATTTTCTCCATTTTCAAAGGGTATAGTGCACTTGTTTAGACCCCTCTTCAAAAACCTCATTGTTTTTCAAGGTTAGCAAAGGAGTTTAAACAAGGGTCTTCCTGTAATACATGCAGTGCATCTGGAATCATGTATTATCCCTAAAGCTGGGAACCATTGTTGATACTCTTTATACAAAACAATGCACCTCTATTTTTAATGACAAAATATTAAAAGTCTGAGAACTCAGCAGACTTGGAAGTCTTCATGTACATAACTAATGCCATGACAAATTTCCAGTACTCTCCTGTTTCTAGCTTTTTTTTTCTTTTTCACTCTTACAAGTTCCCTCACAGAAGACAGAAACAAGAGAACCCATATCTAAATTTAATGTTTGCATTAGGGCAGCTGACAGAAGCCTGCAGATCATGTGCTGTGTTGCAGTGCCAAAGCACTTGACTACCTGGGAACACTTCCTTGTGATGCACCGAAATGAGATTTCAGTGATGACAAGTGTTGTGAAGCACTATTCCAATGTAATCATGTAATTAGAGTAAAATCTTCTTGATTAAAGGTTTGTAGCATTAGTATCGTAGGCAAAATATACCATCTAAAAGCCATTTCAAAAAACGTGTTTTTATCAGATAAGAAAAAAGAACAAGCCAAATTAAGTGTAATTCCCAAAACTTATGGGAATGAAGTTTAGTGATTTAGTTTTCATGAAAACTAATGAGATCCGTGACAGGGACAGGAACAAAGCATGGATCTCCTGATGGTTTTCCCCTAGTTAATTTAGTCTTTTAACATGCTGCTTTCTCCATATGCAATACAAACATAAAATCAAGTTGAATTGACATTAATTTTAGGACATTATTATAAACTGTTCATTGCTTTTAATGTCTTTCTTTTATAATTTCTGTGTCTTTAGAATCAATGTATAGCCACTCCAAATTTTGCTGCAGAATGCCAGAAAGGAAAGAGAGGAATCATAAAACACTTTTTTTTAATTCAAAGCTGAGCAGTTGTTCTGCAAGCACTACCACTCTTCCCACGCAACAGCATGAATTACACTTTTTCCACCTAGGGTTTTTTTCCCTGACCTTCTTTGGCATTTAAGTGAAGAAAAGTAAGTATTTCAGGGCTGCATGTGTCACTCTCAGAGATCTGAAGTTCCGGTTGCCTGCAGGGGCCATTTAAAAACATTAGTGTTGTCCTGGGAAAAGCAGCCTTTGGACATACTCTCATCCATAACAAAAGAGATTCTAAATAATAATCAGTGTGAGAATATATTGTTTCTCTTTGACCACTGGTGTAGGAAACCTGGTTGTATCATAAAGTCTCGTGAAGGGAAGAAGCATGTAGAGGCGAATAATGGGAAAATAGGACGCCTATGGTGCATGTTCAAACTCTCAGGAATAGCTTTTACCAAGATTAAAAAGGGAAATGAAACGGAATCCTTTGACCAGCTTTTCAGTGAACCTTTGACTAGTTTTGCAGTGAAGTGAGTATACAGTAGCAATCCGTTCCACTCAGGGCTTGAAAACTTTTTAATGCGGTATTTATGTAAAATAACTTTAGTTTATGATTTGATATGTCAAGCAGGAAGTTGATTTAATTTTCACTAAAGACCCCTTTTCTAAACAATAGAAATAAAAATGCATTTTACCTGTAGACACTGACACCATCTTTAAATGAAAAGCAAATTTATTCCTCCAGTAAATGTTAATTTCTAAAAATGGACTTAGGTCAAAAGCCTTAAATATCATTGCAGAATTTTGGTCAGAGGCATTAAAAAAAGTTGACAGCAGTTGGATGGAGAGCCCCATGCTTTCAGAAAAAGGATCTCTTCCCTTTAACAGACATACTGTTGCTCTACAATTACTTCTTACAAAAAGAACAGAGACTGGGATCTTCCTAGTTCTAAGATGAGTGCTTTTACATTTTAATTACACGCATACTCATTTCTCCAAAAAGATAGTTTATTCAGCAAATATCTACAAATACATACTGAACATACAGCATATCTTTAGATACAACTCAAACCCTTGCTTTGTCAAACACAGTTTTTTATGGTTTATATATCATTTAATAGAGGGGCAAAAATATTCTCAAAGAAAGGGAAAATCTTCCTCCCCCCGTATATGGTCCCTGAGTTTTGCTACATCAACAGTAAAAAGAAGCCCTACTAAAAATATTGAGCACTCCAAGGACTTAAAAGACCCAAGTTTGTACCCAAGCAAGTTATTTTTTAAATTCATTTTTTGAAAAGAAAGGTATTTGGGGATTGTATGTGAAACATCTTATCAGTGCTAACTCTTCTATGCATCAATTTTGTGTATCTAAAACACTTCATGTCCTGGGAGTTTTTAGCAAAACACATTACCAGCAGCTTTAACAGTTTGAAGCACATGCATAGTTAAATGATCAGCCTTCAAATTCCCTCTTAAAAAACAAACCAAAATGTTAAAATTACTGTTAAGTGCAAGTAGACATAATAAGATAGGCACATAGTGAGAGTCCTGAGCTGTATGTGAACATCCACACATAAACAATGAGTATTTGGTTGAGGCTGATTTAAACAGCTGGGAAAATATCTGCGACAAACACACCAGAGTGGGCCAAAATCTCAAACTGTTCCTCAAACCTTCACCACGAACTGCGGAAATCTACATTAGAAGTTAAGAATCAGATGCTAACTGCATGTCTGTGATCAAATTGGATGAGCCCAGGATCTCTGACTCTTCACTTTTTTTCTCAATCATGCTGTGAATGTATATGCAGCTGCAAAATTTCACTGGAACATTTTCAAGGCTATTTCAGCGTGGTGGCACCAGAACTCAGAGTGCAGAATTCAGCACAAACGCATTACAAGTACTGCAAACTCCTCATCGTGAACTTTGATATGAAAACAGAAATTCTGACAAAGTGCATCTGCTGAACACAAAGAGAGATGGATCATTCATGTAATAGCTCAGATTTCAAGCTTTACTGGGCAGAAGCCCAGTACCCAGCATGTACCGCAGAGTAACCAGAGCCCATTAAAAAGAATTATACAATGGAAACTTCATTACACTAATAGACATTTGAGAGAAAACAGTAATTTGGCATAAGACTTACAATATGACAGCATTACAGATCTATGTTGAAATCTATAAAGAGAAAGAAATAAACCTGCATCTCAGGAAAATAATATACCATTTCTAAGGTGATCAGGAGATTGGTGCTTGTCCTGATAAAAGAAGATTTTAAGTCTTGTTTCCTTTCTGCAGGTGGTAGTTCATGAGATGAGAAAATGAAATGTGAAATTCTAATCCCCTTGCATAAGGTCCCCTGAAAATAATGTCTCCAAAGAGCTGTACTACTCCATAATTACTATTACTTTCTCCTGGGAACCTTCGTCTAACAAAGAATAACAATGAATCACTGGCCTTTCTTCTATTTTTTTGTTAACAAAAGATAACAAATTTAAAGTTTTATTATGCAATATTTGACAAGTTCAGTGAGATAAGCCATTTCAAATACAGTATGCATATTCCAACCTATTTTAAAAGCTGACACAGAAATCCTATTGCCTTTTTATCTGGGGAATCACAGGTGCTTAGGACCAGCTTTGTTCAGGAATACTGACAAATATACAGGTGGATGATCAGGAACATATGTAATCATATTATGCAAGGCATATCTATTATAAATATTCTTGTTTAAGTCACAATTTAAATTTAATTCTCTGGCATGTAAAATGAAAGCAGTCTGATTTGAAAGATCAAAACCACTTTACTTCCCAGCAAAAAAACCCCAAACAAGCTAGATGCTTGTTAATTGAGTCTTAGGGGATAGACATAAGAAAATAAAAATTAATTTCCCTGCTTATTGTACACTGTTTGACTTTTGGATTACAAAAAAAACCCCTGAGTATGGTTTCCCAGCTATTACGCAAACTTTCCAACCCCCCACCTCCCAAGAAACCAAACCAAACCAACAACACCCCCTCCAAAAAAAAAAAACCCAAAACAAAAAACCCCCAAAAAACCACCAAAAAAACCCACCAACCCCCCCAGAACAAAAAACCAAAATCCACCAACCAAAAAAACCCACAAAAACCCAAAACCAACAAAAAACCCAAATTAGATTTCTATTTCAGCTTTTCTTTGTCCAATCCAAAGAGCGTGACCTTAACCCAAGCACAATTAAATAATTTCTAATTGTTGCAAGGTGTACAGCAACACTTACTTAAGTGTTACACTTTATTCAAGTGTTACATCTCACAAAGGAACAAAATCCACACATGTCATCAGCTTTTATTCCTCAGATAGCCGAGACTTATTTTTGGACATGGAAGGACATTAGACATTTGGACTCTAGATACGAAGTTCTATAACAATTCAAACTGAATTGGAATACAGAAATGTTGAAAATTTTTAACAATAATTTCTACAGCTATTTTCTTTGGATCAGCTTTTGAAATTTCTACGTAGGTCAAGTATCAAGGATTTCATATTATACGCATTACATTACTGCTATCAGTAAATCCACTGATAAGAGTTAAAGAACAGTAAGGTTCTATTTAATACCTTGAACAGATTCCCTTGGTGAAATCATTCTGAAGTATATTTTTGATTCCGATCCAAGTAGATAACGGGCCACTTATTTGTTGTTTTGTGCACCTTATGGTTGAAACACTGAGAAGTTACGATGCCAGCTGGCAGAGATTCCAGACCTCTCAATTTCAAAAAGGTGACTAGTTTCCTGTCCCTAAACAAAACCACACTGAGTAGAACCACCAAGGAATTTTAAACATGATTTAAAGATATCATGAACCTGTCATAAGCTCAATGACATACTGAAATCTTCAACCAATTTACTTAGAAACAAAAACACATATTTCAGAAAGTGGCAAGACCCATGCTGCACAAAACAAAATTATTTAACTAAGGTCATGCCTATACAAGGAAAAATGCATTGATTTAACTAAACTGATTGATCTTAAATCCAGTTAAACTGGTGCAAACATCTAATGTAAATGCACTTATCCCAGCTAAGACCTTGCTTACATTAATTTAGCTTACTTCAGCAATTTATCAATGTTAGCTAAACCAATTCTAGCAAAGGTTAAGCAGGTTTAAGTGCCTCTGTATAAGGAGTTTGAAGACATTTAACTATATTGACTTAAAAATATTTTAATTACAACAGTGTAACATCTCACCTTTAAACAAGGTTTAAATCCTCAAGGCAGAGAAGCAAAGCAGCAAACTGAAATTTGTCCTGGCTTCCACCTGGGTACTCCTCTGCTGATAAAAGGTACATAGGCCATGTAACCAGCATGAGGGAGGAAGAGCAGTAGAATCAAGACTAATTTCAGATGCCAGAAGATTTTGTGGGACCAGCAGAAAAAGGAGGAAATAAAAAGAACAAAACAAAACCCACCAAAATTCCAAATCCATAGTTAAGGATCGAGGAAACCTTGTCTGAGTATAAAATGAAACATAACAAAAGTACCACTCTATCATGGCATTTTAAAAAGTCCACCCTCAGAATGAAAACTAACATATCTGTTTAAGACATTAAAAAAAACAAAACCACTGGTGCAGTATTCAAAAAAGGTTTACCTCTTTTATATCAATTCAGTTAGTCTTGCAATTTCCTGGTGTGTGTGTGTGTGATAGCCTCATCACATCTAGTTTAAAGTGAACCTCACAAGAGGGACGAGCAGTGGCACAGAGCATTGAGAGCAATTTTCTCCTGACAATCAAAACAGTAATCACTGCACTCTTATAAGCAAACTTTTACACTGGCTCATCCTTGAGAGGCATGGATCTGCAGAGAGGTGCAGGGCAAGCCCTCCACACCTTCTGGCTGGGCAGCACGTGCAGTCCAGAGGTGAGTGTCCCACTCTGGGCTAACAGATACACGCCTATTGCTCCTCCTCGGCAGGTGAGCAAAATCAGTGATGATCACAGCAGCCACACCCACTCAAGGCATCTGCACAAGTCCACATTCATGTTTGACTTTATGATTCTTAAGTCTGTCAGCTCAACATTTTAAAAGAATTTACAACTATTAGAATACAGAGAGTAGCTATGGCAGAGAGGCTTTCATTCCCATTAATCCTGATGCAGACACTAATCTAAACTCACTGCAGCTGGCACAGTTGTGTGCGACACTTCCTCCAGACTACTTTCTGCCTTTTCTTTCTGATTTTGCAGATACTACTCTCATTCCTGAAATTTACTGGCACTCATGAGTCATGATTCTGGCTAAAAGCCTGTCTAAATATGTTTTTCCCTTTCTGACATCAATCCTACTAGACAAATCCTACTAGACAAAGCTATGATGTTATGTGTGGGATATATGTCTAAATCCCTCCCCTGACACCTGAGATCATCACCATTACTACTTGCTTACTCTCTGCTGGTCTAATTTTTAGCATCCAGAATTACCTTTCTCACTAAGGCATACAGCAAATGCACAACTAAGTTAGAGATTCCATAAGCTTAAAACTGACACATTCAGAGACATTTAATAATGTGTTTCTAAATGAACTAGATCTTGTATTGACTCTCAACTTTTAAGAGAATGAAACAATTGTAGTTAAAACTTCTTGAAGAAAATTCTGAATGGCTGAATTTCAGTGCTTTAAAAAAGATGTCTATGAAAATACAGCAGTGTATGTTGATGATTTACTATGATACAGAAAAATATATCTGCAATTTGAAAATGTGATTTGAAGGAGGGGATGTGTATTTTAAGTGGTATTTTATCAAGCAACTCTGTCTTTACCTAATTGTCCCAGTATTCTTTGCTAAGTCTGGTAAACTGTTTTCAAATTATCAGGCAACAAAGTGCAAGGTTAAGTTTGATCTCAAATACTACTGATATTACTAAGTTTGAAAGAAAGGACTTTGTTTGCTTATGATGTGACCAGATGTTTTTCACAGTTAAATATGTGTTATGAACTGTATGCCAACATAAAGCCGTAGTCTCTCTTTAAAGACATACTAATAAAATTTGGAATGAAGTTAAGGATGGATCAATCTCATCTAATTTTAGCCTTGTTAAGTCAGAACCCTCATCTTTGCTGTTTGTCTAACTAAGCTCTGTAGTCTGCTCAGCGGAGAGATACTTCTGGAGACATCTGAAAAAGATGAATCATCCTTGCGGACCACAGATCTTGGTCCTCACCAGTAAGAGGTACAGATGACTTACTTGTGGCTAGCACAAGCTGAGGTGAACTCCACATCATCTGACTAAATATAGAAGGCAATTGAATAAATTAGCAAATTGAAAACTTACTTACATATTTTCTATGAAAATTGCTGTTATTTTCATATTGTTGTAACATATGGGATTGGTATTAACATAGAAATGCCATACTTTATAAAGTGAAATTTTTATGGATATAATTCGTTTTGTTTACAATTAGCAAAATCCACATGAGTAAAATGTGATGCTTGTGATGCATCTGAATCAAAATGCAATAAAAAGCTTGCAGGTTTTAACATGTAAATAGGGTTTTTATAAAAGGAGCAAGGAGAATCATAACTGAAGATTCTTTCATAAAATTATTTTTATGCTGTATATTACATTATTTTCACTTACAGATCTTTAATTACCTCAAACTCAAAGTCTGCTTAGCATATTTTTACCCTTTTTTAGAAAGTGAGATTCTGCTTTACTATAAATATTACCATATTTCACACTTTTCATTCATCGTAGCACAGACTATGTATGAACCACTACAGGACAAGCACGGAGAGCATGTTTTGCATGACTAGCATTTTGCTAGCACGCCACAAAAACATAACTGTTTTAATTGGTACATATAGTTATTGTCTAGAAGGTTGCTGCAGATATACATCTCTAATGAATACATAACCCATTTACACAGCTTTAAAAAAAAAGCAGCACACGCCACACAATGCTTGGCACCTAGGTGTTCTATACTAGGCACAAACTAACACCATCAGACTGGAATATGATACTTTTTATTTGCTTCACCTGCAACAATACCTTCAAGCACACCTTGGATGCTATGAATGTTTTTTCCCCAAATGGCCTTAAAAACTACTTCCATTACTGAAGACCTTAAAAAGGCTAATAAAAATATCTCATACAAATCTTTGATGAAACTATTACAAAGTTCTGCTAGCAAACTTGATTTTTGCAACCATCACTAACATCCCTGGTTGCTTATAATAAAAGTAGGCATGAACATGAATAACCTCTAAATCAGCCCAGTTGCCAACTAATCACTGAGTGAAGTGTTTATGCTGGAGATTATCCATCCTAGGCATGAGTAAGAATGTCTTGTACCTGATCACCAGGTTTTGAAGCACCTGTGTGTCTCTGATGGATCAAATATAACATAACAATAACAACACAGATTTAAGCATTCAGGAATTTTTAAACTCAAAGATGGACCAGATGCTGCTAGGAAGTATTCTTGTTCCCGGCAGAGCGCAGTGTCAGAGCAGCCTGGATTTTTCTCCTAATGGCCCAAGTCCACATGGAGGAAAACCCTTATACTTCAGATGTCACCAGCAGAAAATAGCAAGACAAGTGCAGCCTGAGTCTGAACTAAGAAGGAAATAAATAAGGTAAAGAAAAACATTTTGTGAGAGGATTGGTTATTTGTCAGGTATAAAAATGAGGGGGAGTCGACAAATGCCCCCTCAATGGATCCCTCTCATTAATGGATAGAAATAAATGAAAAAACTTCATGAGTGGTTTAAGAAACATAGCCTTGGAGAATAAATGAGTCACTGCAGCATGAATCACTTTATTTTAATGAATGTAAACAGATTTGGTTTTTGATGCACAGTATAGTAAGTATAGTGCTACAGAAATGCAGTAAGTTGGATTAGATACTGCTTATGAACTTATTCAAATACTCTATAGCTGTTTTACAATTTTATAAGCTAGGCCTTTACAAATAATCAACCTGTCTACTCTGCAGCTTTAAAAAAATAAACAGAACAAAAAATGTATTACCAACACTAATAATCAGCAAAGGACTAAGACACTTTTTTCTATCTCCTTAGTAGTGATATATTAGTTTAATCTCCACAGTACTGGCAGTGCAATCCTTTCCATATGGACACCCATATGCTACTTTACTAGTAACATATCTTCTAGGAAATAGCCATATGTTTCATGTTTAAACCTGCATAATTTGAAGACTTGCTTGTATTTTTACTGTTGTTCTCACTGTGCATTTGAAATACCTGTGGGCGTTAAGTAGCATGAAAATAATTAAAGTTATATTGCACTACAGTGTTACAACTGGAAATGCTGCCACACTCTTTGCTGTTTTCAGCAATGATTTAAAAAAATTATAATTGTTTCTTGACTTTAGCGCTGACTGTGCACTTTCCCCCTCTATCCCTTGTAACAGAGGTGAGTATTTATTAATGTAATATAAAGCAGATAAAAGAACATTAAGTCTTGACTTTGACCTTGGTTCACTGAAGGCAATTCAGTACTTTGCATCTTGGTGCAACCACAGCATTGCTCTGGAGTTCTGGGAGACTCTGAACATCCATCTTGCCTGTTGGGCCAGGAACAAGCCATGAAAAACTGAAAAACTGTATTGCACAGGACCAGGCTGGATGAGGACTGTCCTCTCCATCCACTCTCCCTCCCCTTCACATCTGTCTGCTTACAGCACTCAGGAGAGTTGGCCACAAGAGCACACTCACTTTTTGGTCAGGGAATCCATGCAGCCCCCACACACAGACTGGCAAAGAAAACACAATGAACATACAATTGTACTCAATTGAATGCTATTGAATAAAATTTGCATGTTATCTTACTCTCTCCTACCTCTGTAAGCTCTGTCTCTTTCTAAAGACTGAGACACACTGTGGGTATAGAAAAAGATAGTGTGCAGGTTCCTAATGGCAGAGAGCATTAACTTAAAAAATTCCTGAGGAAACATATGTCATGGAGATGAGCTATTTCTGAGCCCCTAAGTAATTCAACCCCTCATCTTAAAATTCAATTGCAGAGGAACTTCCACGTTACTGAGGAAAAAGTATGTCCTTGTGGAAAAGTAAAATAAGCTTATGGTCTTTTTCATGCCACATTTTACTTGCCATGTCTCAAATTACAACAGGTAACCCAACCCAAACCCAACGTATAAAAAAATGGCAGACTTCTGTTAAAATCTCTTATGCTGCAGTCTCAAGTAACTGTTCCTAGTCTAGGCATGGTAAGTATCACAGATTCTCACAAAGAAAATAATTAGGCTGGTATTGACTTTGTAAGATCTTTCGAAACACTTTGATTCATTGGTTTTGAATTAAAAATAAAAATTAAAATTGTCCAGTGAAAGACTCTAATCAGAAGTTCTTTACTGCCACTTGTAAAAACATTTTCACAGCATGACTTTTTTATTGATAAACAATTGTATTTTTGTGCTGTTTTAGTATTATGCCACTATTTCTTGCTTGAATTGTTCCCACAGAGAACAAAGAAAATCTGTTTATCTGAAGGCTACTTAGTATGCAATTCATAAAATGCTTCATCTCAGTAATCTCAGTTTTTGCAGTTACATGCTTACTTAAAAATACACAACCCTTATAAACTAATTATTATGCATTACTAAAAAACTCTATCAAAATGTGGATTTAAAAAAGTCAGTTAGTTATTTTTCAGTTGATTTATACTGTTGTTTATCCAAGTAAAACACATCAGGCTAAAACGCCAATCCTCCTGAACAGAGAGCTATCTAGCTATCAGGTAGCATATGCTCTTTCCTTCCTAGTGGTTGCACAAGGTGAAAATGATAATAGAAGTGCAGGGTATTAAGGGACAAGGTAACTTTGCTTTGTAACTGATGTCTCCCTCTACACTTTAATCCACTCTCCTCAAAAAGAAATACAAATTTCCAATTAAGGTTGTGATTGTAACTAACACACATGCAGAGGTTCAACATCTAAATAACTACACAAACATGGGTTACTTTATATCATTGCATATATATGCACCTTTCTACAAAATGAAAATAATATACCTCAGTGGGCCTACTTATAGCAAGAAATCTGTGAAATTAAACTCTAAATATAGAAATGAAATTTATATAACCCAACCCTATATAAAACGTGATTTTATTTCTCTTCTTCTGCCCTTGGTTTATGTCAGCAGCAGATGATGAATTTGATTTGAGTTATAGTTCCTACATTCATGTGTGTTTATATACACCAATTCATCACTACACAGAAGAGCCCTAAAGTATACTAACACAATATGTTATGATTTCAGACATCTGCTTTATTTGTTTTGAGAACCAGAAAAGATAAATGATAAAATATCACTACCAATCTCATTTACAGTAACTCATTATTTTACTAAAATAAGATTGAAAAAATATTTTTATCTATAAAATATAGCCATTAAAAAAAAACTACATACAGCTGTATTAACCTCTGATTTTGAATTTACTTATAGCCTGAGATCAATTTGTACCACATGTCTCCTGATATGCAATTGAAATACTTATTTCAGAAATAAAAATAATTAGCTTAGAAAAAACACGGAATTTACTAGGGGAGAAATTATGGAGTATCCCAGTTAGCAACAGCCTTTTCTGCCAACTGTTTTATATTCTTACAGTCCAACATACAAAACAAATTCAACATATTAACCTGCACTGTTCCTGAATATTTCAATTCTGAATTAAAAAAAATATTTTAAGTTTCAGTGCTTTTAATTCTGATTATTTTTCTTTCTCCTTAATAGCTGTGTAACAATGTAAATGCCAAAATGGGATCTTTGAAAACTAGAAGTAAATCAATTTGCAGAGCTGCCTACAAAATTAATTTACTAGAACAAAAGAACAGATTACGGCATATAAAGACTGCCATGACACACTAATTTCCATAGTTAATCATGTCACTGTAGGAAGTTTTCTGTGGTAAATTCTAGGCTTCCTCATTTTGCATAGTACACCAGACATATGATCAGCATGGTCACTTGGGGCAGGAGGACCAGCCCCACACCTGTCAACAACCAGCACTGGGTCTTTGACCTGGTGCCCTAAAAGAACACAGGGTAAACAGAGCACATTCTGTTCCTGCCTGTGTCACTGTGCCCACATTTCCCTTCTCCTGACCTCCACAAACCAACAAAACCTGAAGAGCCCAATGCCCCATCTCAATATGACCTGTTGTTTGATTCCATTCAAGTGTGGCAGAGGACTGTCAAAGTTGCCAATTTCTCATGAGATTTTAGAGAACTCTCTTCTGACAAGTCATCAACGCTCACATGGAGGAAACAATTTCAGTGTGACATCAGGGGCTCAACCTGAGCTCAGTACACAAATGCAAATCCAGAGGAAACCATGTTTCATTAGTAGTGCTCCTCTGAAATATCCACGTACTGTAACATAGAAATATTAAACAGAACAGAAAAACATAACTAATCTGGAAGTTTCTTTTCGGTATCTTTGAAGCGATGCACAAAAGACTGGTATTCTTTGATGTCCCGTAAAATATCAGCTTGCAGAGGATGTACACACGCTTTTAAATAACTAGGTCTTTTTAGCCCAGAGTAAACAATGGCTCCATAGTAAAGTATGCAGAAACAGGCATTTTCTGTCTTAAAAAGGTTTCAGTATTCAAGCTAAGTGATTTTTACCCTTCTAATGTTCACATAACAGCAAAATGCAGAAGAATGGGTTAATTTTTCCTTGTCTTTCCAACCAAATGGTCTCTTGAACCAGAAGGAAAAGCAGGTATATATAAAGAAACACAGCGGATGCCTTCACTATCTAATGCTGTTCTATCCCATCAGCTGTGACACCTTCCTGCTACTCACAATAGGGCTGCATCTACACCACATAAAGAGATCCATTTTGCATCTTTTCACATGGGCTGGTAAGTAACTCTCTTTGTCATGAAGTAATTGAAGTAATTGAAAGATTAGTAAAAAAATAAAAAATGTCATCATTTTGGGAGATCAGTGTGAACACAAATCTCAATTATCTTCCAGAATATACTATATTTGTACAAAGAAAGACACATAAATATCTTAAATTAATCTGATATTCTTATATGGCTGAAGCTATTTATTAGTATAAAACTGCACAGGGCTCTGACACAGTTAGAGCCATAAAGTTGCCCCTCCCTAATTCTGAGGTACTGTTAAATATTTCCTCAATAGAAATGACCACCAACATTGTCAAATACAAAACTATTTCTTTGGGAACTTTGCGCTATATATGTTACTTGTATATAGATAGATAGATAGATAGGTAGATATACACATCCACAGACACATACATGCACATACATAAATTAATGTAATTTACATATGCATGTATGTATGTCCTTCACTTTCATTTCCATTATGCTAGAAATATAATTTATCCAAGATGCTTGGCATTTCCTAGATGTACAAATCCTGGTTTGTCAGTTTTGCCGTTAGTTTGCTCTCAAGAATTTTTTTGGTGCTGTCCTCAGACACTACATTGGGCCTTTCTCATTTAACAAATGTTTTTCCCTAAATTTGAGATATTCAACATAAAGGGATTGTGCCAAGGATATTTCATAATTTAAAAATAATGTATTATACACACGTAAATATATACAACACTTGGAAAATTATTAGAATTTTAGTAATGAGTAGCTGTAAGCCATATTTCATGCAGTAGTGATTCATGAGTCATAATCTGTGACAACCATCACATGTACATAAAGGTATGCTGTAATTCCAGATGTCACAAATTCATACAGGGAATATTTCAATCATAATGATGAGTTTCAAAATTGATGCCTTTTCTATTTACAGCAAACATACATATTTGTAGAACTGACTGGCTCGGAGGTCCTATTTAAGAGCAGAGGAAGCCATCAGGATGTCTGCCTTGTCTCAAGCAACACAGAGATGATACTGTCTTACCACACAACCCTCCTCCAAGTCAGAGGCCACTGGCATAAAATAAACTGTACTGCTGGGTCAGGGCAATGTGTTTGAGAAATCTCTCACTTTTCTCCATCCTGTTTTCCAGGTCCAGAAATGCACCTCTGCTATCTATGGCTGCCACCTCTATTTTCAATGATGCTGATCAACCACAGCAATGGCACTATGTCCATATGGAAGTAAATAAGTAAGGATTCTCTTACGAGGCACCTCCACTATTTGTAATTGTTTACGTAATTCTAAAATGAAAAAAATCAAGATTAAAATCAAGATGAAAACTGATTGAATTATGCAAGTGTGCATTTTTCTTATTCTGCGTATTGACAGGATATTCCAGAAAATTACCCAGACTCTGTCATATATTTTTGTCAATTTATTTTTCTGTGCCAAAAATAATGTACATCAATTCATGTTTATGTTTGATTTTGAGATTTTGAGATTCAATGATCAATTTTATCTCATTTTGCTTTCAATCCCACACATTATCTTCTCTAGCAATGAGACTAGGTGTATCATCTTTGTCATCTTTGTATCTTTCCACCTTTCCAGGCATTATATTTCTTTCATGTTCTTCAAGCATCCCAAANATCTTTCTTATACTGATCTTTTTTTCCCCAGCAATCTTCTAAGAAAGACTGAACATAAGAAGGATTCCTTGTATCCAGTATGTTTCCATACATTCAGGCACACTCAGATTTAAAAGAGTATCTGAAACATCAATAATTAAAATTTTATTACAGGGAAGATTTCTGAATTTGTTTATGTCTCAGGGAAAAGTTCTGAAGCTGTTTATTTCTCTTCAGTATTTCCAGTGTCTGGTGAAACCAAACACATTTTTTTAGCAGAAGCAGAAAAAATTTTAAGACAGATTGGAACTGGATGATTTAAATATTTTAAAGCATAAGGATAAGCATATATTTTTTCCATTGTTAAGAAAATAAAATAAAAAAGAAAAGAGAAAAAAAAAGGCTGTCTAAACTGAACATGCTGAAAAATCTCAATCAACAGCACAAGTGGCAGAAATCTGTAAAGGGGAAGACTATTTAAATAACACAGAGGAAACTTTCAGAACACTAGTAAGAAGGCCTCATAATTTATAAAACAATAAACCAACTAATAAAACATATTCTGTATCATACGCAAAATCCCTCAAGAACAGCTACTTGGGAAAAACCATTCTCAAATAATTTAAAACATGCACCAGCCTAAAGAAACTGCATGCAACCCACACAACAAAAATGTCAGGCTTCTCTTAAAATCTCTTATCCTCCAGACCCTAGTAACTTTTGTGAGTTTAAATATAAGTATCACAGATTCTCAAAAATTGCCATCAGTGTCATGCCACTGGCATGCTGAGACTGCTGTCTTTCATGCTGACCGCGACCATCTCATTGGTTCTTTGCATTTTCCAGTTTGATTTTATTTACTTCTGTCCTCCAGTTTTATACATGGAGCGTGAGCTCTGAAGGGTAAGGACGACAGGGACTCTTTTGTTCTGTTTTTAAACAATGACTGTTGTAAGTGGATTCCCCTGTTTGCTGCCAGAGATTTTACAGTCACTCATGGTGCTGTGATAAACAGTGCACTAACACGGCAGATTAAAGTCTGGTCTTGCGCAGCTCAGTGTGAATGGGGACAGCAACATCGTGGTAACAGCATTACCACAGGTAGTGAAGGCATCTTACAGACAGTTACAAATTCAATAAACTGTTTCATTAAGCAAGAATAAATGCTTTCAGACATTGCAAGTTTGTATATTCTGTTCTTATACTCTGCCAAACACACTCCTATGCAGCCCTGGAATGCAGCTCTCTACAGAGTATGGAAAACAGAAACCTTTTCAGCAGTACAGGTTTTAGAAGGAAAAAGGCACAAAATGCACTGTCAGACAAGATGACAGACTGGATAAATCTTGGTGGTGGGCTCAAACCCAGCCCTCAGGAACCCTACACTGCAGCTGGGATGTGCATGATCCACTGGCCTTAGATCACTGTATACACTACTAAGTATGCATACTTACATGCATAAGCTTCTGGATGGGCAGAACACTGCAGGCTGGGGACAGAGTGGTTGGACAGTGCCCAAGCAGAAAGGGACCTGGGGGTACTGGTTGACAGCAGCTGAACATGAGCCAGCAGTGTGCCCAGGTGGCCAAGAGGGCCAATGGCATCCCGGCCTGTATCAGGAATGGTGTGGCCAGCAGGAGCAGGGAGGTCATTCTGAATTCCCCTGTACTGGGCACTGGTGAGGGCACACCCTGAGTGCTGTGTCCAGTTCTGGCCCCTCAGTTTAGGAAGGACATTGAGACACTTGAGCGCGTCCAGAGGAGACAACAAGGCTGGTGAGGGGCTTGGAACACAAACCCTGTGAGGAACAACTACGGGAGCTGGGGTTTTTTAGCCTGGAGAAAAGGAGACTCAGACGTGACCTTATCATTCTCTACAGCTTCCTGGAAGGTGGGTGCAGTCAGGTGGGGGTTGATCTCTTTCACTAGGCAGCAGCAACTGACAGAATGTGAGGACACAGTTTCAAGGTTGGATATTAGGAAAAAGTTTTTCACAGAAAGAATAATAAAGTATGTGAATGGTCTGCCTGGGGAGGTGGTGAAGTCACCGTCTCTGGATATGCTTGAAGGAAGACTGGATGTGGCACTTGGTGCCATGGTTTAGTTGAGGTGTTAGGGCAGGGGTTGGACTCGATCTTGGAGGTCTCTTCCAACCTCTTCCTTCTGGGTATCTGGGCTACCACAAAAGTTTCATAATACTTCCCAAATTATTTTAAAATCATATTATTAAATGGGAAAAGAAAAGAAAATGAAATCAAAGAACCATCTACAATCTCATGAATTAATGAAGCCTGATTTCCACCGGATTTATGTTGTTGCTGATTTTTTTAACTGCATTATGCTAAGACTTTAGAGAAAAACCTCCAATATTTTATGTATGAAAAGAACCAACATAGTAGGGAAAAACCATCAATAAGTAAGGAACTCAACCAGAAGAGAAATCCTTTCTGAGAATGAGGTACTCTGACATCCAATACAGCATTCATTTCAACAATTAGAGCATTCATAGTAGCTATTTTTAAGTGGATCTTTGAACATCTAATAAAAGTTGACATACGGCATTTTGGACACATTGCTGATTGGGGCAACTACTGGTATTTCTACCTTATACCCAGAAGATTGTTTTAATGAAATTTATTGGAGCTTAAAACATCTGAGACTTATCTGAAATTCACTGAAAACCTAAAAGGTATGTATGTTTGTAGGAGGGCCAAAATAGACGAAAAATGTGTAAGCAAACACAGAGTGACACGGGACACTGTAAATCCAAACACACAAAAGTTAGGCAAAACTAGTATTTAGGTTAGCTTCCTAATTTCATCCTTCATGCCTCCCTGTGATAATGACAGAATGGTAAATTAAGCACGATATCCCAACAAACCCCTGTCACACTGAATGTGCAGAATAGACTGCTTGCCACTGAATGAGAGTCGATTTAACTTCAAAATGTACTGTTAGTTTTGCACACAATATGCTTTTATGCTTACAACCTAGGGATATGGTGACACAGCTACTATGTCTTTGCTCTTTGCAAAAATTACGATCTGACAATATGTCCATAACTATACTGTGAGCTAGACTGAATAGTATTACCATCACAATTTTACACATAGGAACTGAGATGCAGATTAAAACCAGAAATGGCCAGAGGTTGAAACTCTCAAATAATGCTGAAGTGTTTGGCAACAAAAGTTTTCAACGCATCTCACAAGAGCTGACTTCACCTATGCACCCTAAATACAGTAGGTCAATACACTGGAACACAGAGGAGCCTGTAAAAATTCAGATTCCTTGCCCAACACCACACAGGAAGCCTCTGGTAGAGGCATTCAGCAATTCAGCTCTCTAGCAGAGCACTTGGCTGTCTTAGCATGACACTACGCTTTTTTTTCTACAGTCTCCAATTCATCCACTACATATTTTCCAACTTCCGCAATAAAAGAAGCAGATGTACTACAGACAACGATCTCATTGCAGCCCTAATGTGTCCCCACTACACAATTTGTCCTGTTCAAAGGACAAAATGGAAAGCATTATGCAACAGATACTTAAAAACTATCGTGCAATGTACACAAAATAACCAGGCAACTAATCATTCATAACTTTCCTCACCAGTGCATTGATCTTAATAAGCACTTGGAATCTTAATGTTGAATAAGCTTTTTTCCATGGCAGGTTTTTTTTTTTTGTTGCTTTTTTCTTTTTTTTGGTTGTTGTTTTATTTTGGTTTTTTGATTTGTAGAACTATAAAATTTTAAAAATCCACAACTACCATCAATGGTTCTCATACAAATATGCAACAACCTGTTTATCCTTCTTGAGATTAAGCTGATACCAAATCTCTGCATTCTAGAGGAATATGCTCTAGTGAACATAAATGCATTCATCCCCACTCCCCTGCTCTTCTCTTGGTGTTTCTACTTCATGTTTTTTCTCTATTTCATTGACCAACTCCTAATTCCTATTTCAAAATTTTTCTGCCCTTTTTTCCTTCAAACTTGTCTAACTGTTGCCTTCTTCTTCGTAGCTCAAACACCTATCCTTCACTTTGGTTTTATCCTCATCTGTTTCCAGCAACAACTTTCTGCCTTTCTCCTAGCATTTGTCAGCATGCCTTCTCCCTAGACATCCACTTTGAATGCCTCTGATCATTCCTTCTCATTCCTGATAATCTCCTTCCTTTTGGTTAGCCAGGATCTAGAGTGCTGGATGGAGGAGCGCAGGGTGCATGGGAAGTACTTTTTTCTTTGATGGCTTCACCCACCTACAAATGGTTGGTTCATAGCTGCCAATACCAACTGAGAGTCCTTAAAGGCCTGTGCCCTTTTTCTAGACAATTTAGATGGAGAACTAGATGAAGAGATACATAATACCCACTACAGACCAAGCACTGCCAATCTCTGACAAACATTCTCTGAATATATGCAAACATATGTTTTTACAATTTAGGCAAATGTTGACGAATTTGTACAAGGACAGCAATTACACTAGTATGACCCCAATTTCAAACTTCGTGTAATTTCAAAGTCATGACGGCTACTCGATTATTTCATTAATGGCTCATGTGGACAAAACAACCTAATTTAATTCTTGAAAACTGCTGAACTGCTTGAAAAAATATTTTTCAGAAGGTTAAACTGAAACATATACCTCCCCCAGAGAAATTCCAAAAGATGTGGACAAATTGCAAAAGAATTCAAAACAGGTATTTAATGAAGTATGCCAAACAGTCACAGCTATGGAACACACTATCCCCTGCAACTAGAAAACTATTGATATGTTTCATTAATGAAATTAATTAAAACTATTAATACATTATTTATAGTATTACTTATTGAATGGAAAAAAGGTAGAAATTTACCCTATTTTTCTTACCCATCCTTAAGGAAACACTTACTGTCAAGTAATTTATAATTTAGTAAGTTATGTTTTCATATGATACAATTGAGGAATGCAATAGTGAAATGCATTGACTTGAAGCAAGCCACCAACAGTGTCTCACCTCCTCTAAAGAATTTGAAAGCATTACAAAGTGTTGAATCTCCTGAAAGAGCTGCGGCTGAAAGCCATTAGTGTGCACCACGACAGCAGCCGGCTTAGGAGATGAATGAGACCATCCTATTGATAAGGTCACAATCGATCTGAGGCAGACCTTTTTAAATTAGTAAAATGTTGCAGCACTTTAGAAAGTGTCACCAACAGCTCTTCTCCATGAAAAATGCTCCGACTTGTCAGAAAACTGTAATTTATTATTTTAAACAAAAAATTTGCCTCACAGTAATAAAGTATCATCTGTGGTTTTCGTTGAAAGTGAGCTTAATTTTCTGAAGATAATATTAAGGTCTGTACTCTTAAGTTTCCTCTAGAATGACTCTTACGAAGATGCTATTCAAGAGTCATATGAACAGCTTGAAAATTCTAGGATAGTGGTGAGGGTAGTGGGACCCTGGCACAGGTTGGCCAGAGAAGCCATAGATGCCTCATCCCTGGCAGTATTCAAAGCCAGGTTGGATGGGGATCTGAACAACCTGGTCAAGTGAAAATTGTCCTATGGTGAGAGGGTGGTCTTCAAGGTCCCTTCCAATCCAAACCATTCGATGACTCTATGGCACATTCAGATTCAAAATATACTAAATATAATTATTTTTATGTATATGTATATATACACTTACATAGACACACACAGCCCTATATGTATATATATGTATGTGTGTGTGCGTGCATGTATGTAGAAAAGGTGATAGCCGACTTTACTTTCTTTAGAATAACAAAAACTGTGTAAGGAATGCTTAGAATGGCCTGGCCTTCCAATCACTTCCAGTCCTTTAGCAAATAGGATGGAGAGGTGAAAACTGAAAAGGATCATGACCTCATGAAACTTAAAACAAAAAAGTAGATGCTCATCCTCAGGGCCTTTCAAACAAAGGCTGTTCCTACGAGTTGCAAAGCACCCTCATCCTCCATTGTATGTCTCTATGCTCAGACTCTGGCAGGATCTGAAGTGTTGAGAGCAATATGGTAATGATGTTCCCACAAACACTGTGAAAAACCATCATTTGAGAAAGAGAAAAGCATAAAGGAGTGGAATACCTCAGTTTTTTAATGCAAATTGACCTAACTTTTTTTCATAGACTTTAGAAAGAATTTTTCCCAAACACTACAGCTCCTGTTAAGCTGGTGCTTTTCAAGTTTTCTTTTAAAAATATGTTTTTGAACACCAAAGAAGGATGAAAATGCCAATGACCAAGGTCATACAAGGACACAGTTTCTGACTGAATCCAGGCACTAACAGTGAATAAACTGCAATACATTAGTAGACATAAAAGCTGTGGTGCAAAGCATGTATTCTGGAATAACAAAAAACTAACTGATTACATGTGAAAGAGAGAATAAGCATTAAATACGAAATGTATGTCTAGTGTCACAGCTGTATTTGAAATTCTTTTCTTAATGCTGAGACTTTTCAATTCTGCATCTAAGTTATTTAACAAATAAACTTAAGTTGCTAAATCACAGGTCCTTAATTGTTGCCAATCTCAACTGAGAAGTGGACAACAGCTGAGTCAACATAAGACCTGTTTATTAAAAGGGGAACAATTCAACAGTAAATAAAAAAAATACAGGACAAGCTTTTTCTTGAAAGCTTATAGTGTAATTACTCTTTTCATGATACTTGATCTTTATTGAAGTCCCTTAAAAAGGATAAAAATATCCATACAACATGTGGCATGGGTACAGTTCATACTGTCAGATTCAGATATGCACATATTTGGAGCATATTTTGTCTTAAAGCTAAAAGAATTTAAGATTGCATTAGGAAAAAGCACAAAATGTACTGCTACAGTTAGTAATGAACAGTGTACTAAAACTAAGACTATAATTCCAATACAGCTTCCTGTCAATGTAAGGCAACAGCAGCTTGATTATGCAGGCTGATAAAATTAAAAAGTATTCAAATGGTAAATTTAGTAACAGTACCATTTACACAGCGACAGTGCATACTCTAAATACTTTTTAAAGCACTTCCAAAAGATTAAGCAGTGACATTATTTAAATTTCATTATAAATACAAAATGTGTAAATAACACCATATTTAAAATTCTTGTCTAAACAATTGGACTATGTTAGCATTACAATATAGCATTTACTTCATTATGTCATGACTTGCTATAAAATGCTATAGCCTGACTGGTAGCAGGCTAAGGTTAGAATCAGCCTTCCTCTGCAGGTATGTTATTTCCTTTTTATATTCTTGTGAAGCATGTGATGATCCTAGTTATTCTTAGATGCAAGATTTATTGGCCTATTGGTCTAGTAAGCAAATGATGTACTTAAGGACCTGAAATTCTCACTTTTAATTAACACGGTAGCTTTTTGTCTGAGGACAATAAAAATAAACTATAACTGAAGAACACTTCATGTGCAAGTATGTATTCTGCATGCCAGTCCTATACAATTAACCCCAGTGATAGTCTCTGTTGAGTGTCTTCTCAGAGTCAAGAACCAATGAAGCTAGGACCTACAAGGTGAAGTTAGCAATTTCTAAAAGCAATAAACATTTCTCAAATTCAGACTCAACTCAAAAACTTTAAAGTAAATGGTTTCAAGGGAACTATATGTTTCCTTAAAGTCAAGCAAATATTCAAATGACAAATCAAAAATATTTTCTATTGCAATGCTGTGAAAGAAAGAAAAGTATCCTGAAATCAGCATGACAGACCTGCTGCTTTAGTTGCCTCTTAAATTATGGGAGCCTGGTGTGGAAGATTTTAATCACAATGAAATGTCAAGTGTACAGCATGAGGACATGTCAAGGATATTTGTTCCACCGAGTCCTTCAGTTTCAAAGAACTATCAGAATAATAGAAACCCCTGAAGTTTACCATGAAACCAACCGCAATAATAAATATCATAATTTGAGAGAAAAACTCCACATTTGTATGACAGTATATTAGTGCATGTTTGATATAAATTACATATTTAAAGTATTCTAAGTTGCACTGCAAAATGCAGTGAAGGAATTAGGACACTTGTCATCAAACTCAAACATTTTCCTCTTATCCACCTGTCACAGAATCATGATGGTTCTTACTCTCTCTTCTGATTCCCTGAACCTTCAGTCCTTTCTGTATAGGGTCTCAAAATGCAGATGCTGCAAGCACCCAGTTGGTTTGCACCCAAGTTCTTTCGTGCATCTAAAGGATGCTCCAGACTACTGATTTCCTCACCCCACCTTCCCATAATTACTCCGCTACACACACAAAGGGTCCAGACCTGCTGTGATTAATTAACTGATGAGAAAAACTCATTCTAAAAAAATACAAAACCCAGTGGATTCATCCAAGGGCTCTGTGGCATGCAGAGGCGAAGACAGGACCATTCACAACACTGTGACTATGAGAGCAGGGCTCTAGAGTGTGAATGCAGAATTCAGGTTGGGTAACTTGCAGAGTGGCCCTGTGGTGAGTCCCACCACCACAATGCATGACGGGAGCTTGGTCACCTGGATGGAGTCTCCTTTACACAAGCTCTTTTTCTCTGTTAGGGAAAAATCTCAATAGAACTTTTGTGAGCAGTTTATGATAGGACTTAGGAGTTCTTGAATGATGCATGAAGACATTCTTGTAGGGCTTCCCTACAATTCTATGTAGGCAACTCTGCTCTCTGCCTCTCTTCCAAAAAAGTATCTGCTTTCTCAGGATCCCACTACAGTGACTGGATTACAGCAAGCTGTCCAAGCATTTTGAGGGTGAAATTGTAAGACTCTTAAAAATGCAGAAAAAATCGTGTTAGGAAAATAGCGCATCTGCATTTTGCCTCAAGAGGTCATGATTTATGAGTATTTGACATAGTCCAACTACTGACAAATAATAGCTTTTTCTGAAACTGTATGGTTTTATCATCTGTCACCACTATCTTGACTTTTTGTGCTCTTATAAATGTGTAGGATGTTAATTAAACTCATAAATAAGGGTAGTGAAAAAATCATTGCAGTAATATCTACATATATGGAATCCACAAATTAAATTATTTAAAAAGTTAGGAAAAGACTGCAAATTTTACCTAAAAAAACATTAAAAGTAAATTATTCTTTCTAATTAACAGAAATGCAGAGCACAGATAAAGCCTCTGAAGACAAGTCTTTCCTCAGGCATCAAAAGCTCTCTCTAAACACTGTGTACTGATGAACTAAGTAACAAAAAAAAAGAGGGTTAGCTGTAGCTTTTCTCTTTTCTTGCACTGATATAAAGATGACAGAATATCTAAGTAATTGTTTACCACAAAGTGTGGGGTTGATTTGCTCCTTATTTATTCATCCCTGTAAGCCTAGTAACATGACCTGAAAGACCTCAATTTACATAAAAATAAGGCACTACTGCTTTTACACAGGTACTCCCACTTGCAACTGTGCAGACAAGAGTTTTAGAACTCATAATCTCTTCTTAGGTGGGTTTGGTCAGGGATGGCTGGCTAATTGGGGGAAACACATGAAAGCACCTCAAAATCCAATTAGCACTTCAGTGCAATTAAACAGCTTTGCTATTCTGTAGAGACATGGCTTTGATCTTGCACTGAAAAGTGTCCTTCCTTAAAGCTGATGTTTTGACTTTTTTCTCAGTAATTAGTGCTAATTGTAAAGCCATTCCTGACATGCTATAAACAGTATTTTGCTGCGTTTGACACAATGACCTTAAATCAGCGTTCTCTTTTGTCTATATTGTACTGCTTTATTATTGGCCTAGCTACTTTACTCATTATTAAATGCACAATATGTAAAACGTGTTAGTCAGATGAAACAAATTACCTAGGATTAAGAGCTTTTATGGATACTTTCACTAGTGATAGTATAACTTAATGATTCCACTGAAATAGAGGAGACAATACATAATAACAATGTTATAATTCAACTGATCTGCTCTTTCAAATTTCTTTTTCATTCTGAACTGGAAAAGATGAATTTTGAAATTTTGATTTACATCTTTTTTTTTTTTTTTTCTTCTTCCAATCTACTGTAAGGGGCACGCTGAATAATCAACTGAACATATAATTCTTATTCCAGTTGTCTTGACCACTCTTCCCTCTAAGCTACACTTCTTACGGCTACAAGCTTACTGGCTGCATTACTGACCTTTGAAAAAAAGAGATATTTGTAACATATGTTTTGATCTCAAATGTAAATGAATTAACACAAACATAGGCACTATTTTATGCACTAATATTACACTTCATGGGAAAAATGTCCCAGTTTTCTTCCTTCTTGTTTCATTTTAAGGAATCTCTCACAGACACAGAACTGCAAAAGAAAATAAAACAAAAGCACCTCCCTTTTCTTTTTTTTAGTTCCTGTTATTGCAAAGTTGTGTTTTGATGAAGATACTTATTCACACTTTAATTATGCTATAACTGCAATGTTTATATTAAAATATTTGTAAGAGATAAACACTTCTAATTAGATATGAGACAAACTTTCTGAAAAATAGAATACCTTTTTGAAAAAAAACCCCAGTTCCAGCCATCCTAAAGCATTTGTGAATGTGTCAGTGATTTTTGTTGGCTTTTTGTATGTATCAAGCTGTCAGAAAAGCTGGTGGTTTCTGTTGTTTCTTGTCCTTGTCTCTCTTAATTATACAATTCAAGAAATCAGCAAAATACAGAAAACACAACTTTGAAGTCCCCCTGACTGAGGCCAAGAATTCAAAACAGAATTTCTTACACTCTCAGATAATAACTTCAACACTACCATACATACAAAATTCAATGTATGATCTTTCTCAATTCTCCCTAGTAGGATCAGATTTGTATAAAATGCTTACACACTAAGAATGTGTTTAGTTAGCTGTAAAAATAGTGATTAATCTTTAGAAAGGAGTGAGAAATCCAGCTCTGGGATATAAAGCGGAAGTTTTTTCTGGTTTTCATATAAATACCTAGAGAAACTGATGTACAACAACAACAGAGCATGTAACAAATTTTTTATTTGTTTTCCTTAACCTCATTAATTTCAAAAAAATACAATTTCTGTCTTTTCTGTGCCAGGAGTTGAAAAAATATCAATTAATTCATAATTAAACTCGTATTCAGAGCCTGTGTTAAAAGTCAGGAGGACTGAGAACTTCAACAATTCCATTACTCATCCCAGTTGACTACAGTCCTTTGACCTGTTTTTCTTGATATCCTTGAGACAAATTTCTCCCTGCTGTGGTTATCAATTTGTTATGCTACTGAGATTTCAGTTGTGGCAATCCAAACTTGTATCAACAACTAGCTGAACCCAGTGTAGGTGTTGCTTTGCAATGGCATTAAGTGTCACACTGCCATGTGCCACTCAACATAATCAGAGGCAGATAATACTTCAAAGTGAGCCAGGTAATTTTACTGCTGTTCCCACTAAATAATTCTACACAGATTACAAAAGCTATTGCTCTAGTAACATAGTTAAACATACAAACCTCAGGCAACAGGATCAATATTTTAATGATCTGTTTTCAGGGTTGAAAAAACAATTATAAGATCTGCTAGATTTTGAGAAAAAATATTTATGTTAGCTTAGCAATGTTTTTTCCATCTACAAGCATTGAACAAGTGACTGAACAGTCAGCTAAACATTTATCCCTAAAAGGAAAAGACAAAGCATTTTATACTGAGGTTACTCACAAAAAAGGCTGATCATATTAAGACCTAATCCTGCACTTTCTGACGTCAATGGGACTCTTGTCATTGGCCTCAATGGGAAGAGGGCCATTAAAATATAATTTTACTTTTAGTCAGTCTTAATTACACAATGATGGAATGGTTAATTCAATTATTTGATTCATAACATTTTAGCATTTATAAACATGAGTAAAACAACTTTGAGATACTAATTAAATTTTAGGGGCATCTTTTAAAATAACATTTACCTATTAACTCTTGTAACAAGCATTAGAAATAAAACGAAATGGCACACGTTCAGTTTGGAAGCTAAAGGTGCGTCACTACTAATGACACATACATTATATCGTTTTAAAAAATCAAATCCTTTGATAGAGTAATGATGAGGCTGCCAGCACTGCACTCCACCCCATTAGCCCAAGGTGAGGCTTGCCATGCCCTCACCTTCTTGTCTTTTTAGCACCCTGCAGCAAACTTATAAATGGCAGACATTGAGACTATGGTCAAGTTGTAGCATTAGAAATTCACTGCAAATATGAAGAGAAGAAAGATCAGAAAGAAAGAAAGAAAGAAAATAAATCCCCCAACAAACACCGGAGTGTGTATTTCTACCAGAAAGAAAAGGGAAGGGACTGTATCCTAAGCATCTGCAACTATGTTGTAATGTTCCGGCATGTACAGCACCACAGTTAAACAGCCCAGACATGTTTCACAAACGCATTTCTACTTTTTACTTAACAACTTCCTCATGACAAAATCCCTCTACATATAAAAACAAATGCACTGTGCCACTCTTGAATAGCTAAGAAATGTCATGCACCACCTTATTAACATTTACAAAAGGAAAATATGATGGAAACACAAGGGAATAAAGAAACTCTCCCCTTTCCTCATGTTGCACGTTCCTTCCTGTACTTACTCAGAAACAATGGAAAATGTTTTAGAAAGTAAATAAGAGTTTAAGATATGTTTTGCCATGTTTTGCCATGCCAAGTCCTACTATTTGGTATTCATTCATCTTTTAGTACCTGTGGCAATGGATAGGCAGTGAACTGTGAATCCTGCCCTACCTAGAGATTAAAGAATTTCAGTGTGTTTGGACTGTCATTGTGATCCATGTTTTGATAAGCAATTTTACGCATTCCATGCATCCACAGCAGTTTTATTTAACCAACAGCACCAAAAATGAAATCTTGCTTATGTACATTTAAATTGCATTCCTAATTTCTAGGCAGATGGTGCATAATACAAATCACATGTATAAAAACTTAGAAAAAATGACTCGTCATATTCAACTTAAAAACATAAAAAATAAGCCATTTTTTGCTAAGTCATATACCTGTTTAAATGAACTTCTGGTGATAGCGGATACAACCTTGTTCAACAAAGCAAATGACCAGTTACACAAAAAGGCTTGTCCCATATCTTTAACTCTCTCATAGTGTTTCTACATACTTACCCGGCTACTAAGCTGTGAACAGCTGGATCTCTACTCAGGAGTAATAAAAACCTTGTCCTCATGAAGGGCTTTGGATGCAAACACATTGATGCTTCTTTGTCACACTTCCTAACCCCAGAACCACATGGTAGTACCTGATCCTCAGCACTCTCATTGCATGTCCCTCAAAAAGTAGGATGGCAACAAATTTATGCTGCTGTATCTCCAGGCCCTAGTTCTGGATAGGGACATGCTGGCAGTAACAAAAACTGCACCAATATAATGACAAATGTGTGCTGTTTTCAAACTACAGGCTACAAAGGAACATATTATTTGAAGCTTCTTTTTCAGGTTCAAAATAGTGTTAATAGAACTTCAGGGCATGATACCAGGCTCATTTATTTTCCCATGACATGTGCCAGAAAGAATATACAGGAGACTACACTTTTCATCTGCTGGATTTTCTTTTGAAACAAAAGAAGCTTAACCAAGCAGTCCATTTAAAAATTGTGAAGAATGTAAATAAAATACAATACAAAGCAACATTTTCATCTTTTGATGGCTGGCTACAGAGCACATACACAATACACACAAATTTACCTGCACACTTATTTTATCTATTTGGTTAAGTAATTCCCAATGCCTTTAATATCTGAATTTATGTGAGACACTAACATTTATGGAAACAAGAAAGCAGTGACATGTTAAAATGCACAAATTTGTGGGGATTTGCTTCAATGCAAAACAATTGCAGAGTCATTGCTCAGCCATGCTGTGGTGGGACACATGCTCTACTGCCTGTTTGTCAAGCTACACTAAAGAAAGCAGAATATGATGACAGCATTTTATTTTACGTCATTTGGTGTCCACTTGAGACACAATAATACAAGGATCTCACAATGGAGGTATCACTAGTTAAACAGCAACCTTTTACTTTGCTTTTGTTTTTATGTTTAATTTTACAAAGACCCTCAATTCGCATTAAAGGATCACAAATGTTATATGTTCTAATGAAGTGATAAATGTTTTAATGGAAGTCCAAAGTTCAGAGAAATATTTTTTATATGCCTTATGTATTTCTACAACCAGAATGTCTTTTGAAATCACCAGGTTCACCCATCTCAGTTTATTTCAAACAGCTAGCCAACTGATGGCCCCTGAAGACAACACTTCTGTTAAGTTGATCCTAATTACCATGTGTACTGATGATAATGTCATTCAGAAATAGTCCACAATCCATCTTCCTATCAAATTTAATGGATTTCTAGAAAACAGTCTAAACGTACAGAACAGGTGATGAATTATACTAATGCCCTGCACAGCCTTTCCAGTTAAAGTTCTGTCATATTTCCACTATAAAATGTCTTCACTTTCTACCTGTATCAGACATAAATTATTAGATGTATAATTTGTGAATGTTAGCTTTTAAATAATAAGCACCTAGAACATCATGCGATAGAGTAACAAGCAGTATTAATGTGAGAAGGAAGAATTTTAAAACTCCTCACAAGAACTACTAGCTCTTGACCTAATCATTAAGCTGTCAGGCACAAATCCTTACAGGAACATATTTTTCAAGAAGCACCTCCATCTTGATACTGACATTATTTAGATTTACTAAACATCTTTCCATCTTCCTTGCATAACAATTTTCTCCTTACTTTTGATGTAAGGAGATTAATGCACTCAAATACAGGGCTAAAGCTAAGTTGAGGTTCCACACATAAAGCTGGATTCTGCAGAAATTCAGTACCATCAAATGATACGCTAAAGAATCTGCCAATTTTTTACATTCTGGGATATACACATCCTTTGAAATAGCTGGGGCCATACTTATTTACCTCAGTTGTAAGCATATTCATGGAAAAGTAAATTACAATTTACAAAAAATTCCAGTAACTTGTAACATTAAATTTTAGTGAGAAAGAATCAAGAAGGAAACAAACTGAAACAATCCAAACAAAGGCCCAGTGCTATAGTTTACTATCACAGACTTAGCCTTAGGACAGTTAAGAATTTGTCTTGAATTCTGGCATTTATATATCATGGGATTAAGTCAGTTGAGGATTCTCTATTTGAAACTCAAATTTTGGTTAATTAATAAACAATAAAAAGGTCATGTTAACACTTCAGGCTCAGCTGGCCTAGTTAGCAAATGTCCCTTGCAAAACAGGTTATACATGAATCATATGAAAATACTGCACCTTCATTAAAGGCAGAAGTAATTTTTACAGAACAAGATGCTGGAAAAAAGTATTAGTACTAGGCTGACACACTAAAAACCCAAAGTAACACGTCTGCTTCGGTTTAGGTCCATACCTGTTCCAGACTGCTTACAGACATAGTCCCAACCAAAACAAATATGTGATAAATGCTGGTAAATTAATCTTAAACATTCAGAGTGATATATTGAAGATGACACAACTGCTGTTTGTTTTCTTGTGAGACAATAAATGACAGTATTTAACACATAGAGGGTTTAAACCAGGACATGAAAAGCTGTAACTTCTCTCTCACTATACTGCCCTTCCTCCTTCATCCTAGAAAGATAATCAACCATGGAAGTAGAACAAATTAACTTCATTATGGAACCAGAACAAATTAACATGAAGAATATTATAACTCTCTGTGTCATTACAGCAGGGGTACAAACCAATTCCTTCTCAATATGTTTTGCAAACGTCAGGTTTCTTGTTAACCACATGGACAATTCTAAATCAAAACTGTCAAAAAGGAAATGACTAAAAAATAAACCATTGCACCCCAGTTTCACATGAAACTAGGTCTATCCATGTGAAACAGGTTTATCACAAATTCTTGTGACAGCATAAAGACAACTGATAAACTTCAGTGACCAAACTAATTGAAATAAAGATGCTTCAGTCTTGTAATCAGATTTCTGCTTTTGAAAGATTGCTACACACCTCTATAGCTGATATGTAAGGGTGTTTAGGGATGATAAGCCATTTGCTTTTGGCAGCAGGCACTAATGGCACACTGCCAGGTGTCTCAAGAGAAAACTAAAAATCCAGTACATGAGGTACAGACAGCGTAGCTATTCTTGGGTTACCTTGGAGAACAGTCTGACTGCTCTGAAGCCATGTCATTCCTTGATAAGTTTCAGAGAGTTCTAGCAAGCATCACAGTTAGGTCTCTGGAGCTTTTTTTCTTTTCACATTACCAATAACACACTGATGTGGTAAACAGCACTATTTAATGTGGTATCTTTTATTGACATCCAACAACTTTTTCAGGGTTATAGACAATCAACTGATATTATACCTAATTTTTTCACTTCAAAAAAGTAGACTGCTAGCAAGGTTAAAGTGAAAAGTTATTTCTACAGCTTCTAAAGTATTATTAAAAAACCATCACTTTATGTGCATTCTAGTTCCATAGAAGAAAACCCCAGCAAAATGAACTGCATTGAGGATAAGTATGGACAGCCTGTATAATTAAAACCTACACCACTGACAGCAGTAACATTAGCAGTACATGCAAAGTTACTGGTAAAGCTGGTCAAATGTATACACAATGTATACACGTGCATGCAAATGTATACATAAAATGCAAATCTACTACATGCAAAATCTACTAGAATCAGAATAGACAGGATGCTCCCTACAGAACCCTTAGATATGCTTTTACAGTAACTTCTGGTGCCAAGCAGCTGTTTGTACAGTTAAGTACAGTTAATCTGTGCATTGTACTTGTTTGCTCATAAGCTGCTTATTTAAGTATTTCTTCTAGAAATAGTAGTTCTTCTGGAATATTCTCCTAATCTTCCCCCACAGCAAGAAACCAATATATGTAGTATTCACAACAATGATTTTGATATATTCCAACACATCCTACAGGAGAAAATAAAAATTATTTCTCAAATGGAAGAATATAGCAGCTTAAATAGATGATCTGCATGGGACACAACCAGAATAAAAGGAAATACAATTAGTGGGATGGGTTGGTTGTCTTGATTAAAGATGATACATACTGACAAAAGGAGAATTTTCGCTTGCATAAGGATGCACAGGTAGAGGTATGTATATACGTACATACATATGTATGTGTGCATGTGCACTAGGACAAAATATTCAAGGACAGAGCTGTAAAAAAAGGTTTTAGGATGTTGCAGAAAGCATGCCACGGGGTAACTGCATGTAGTGTGCATGCTTGCATGTGTAGGAGGGGGCAGGATTAGAGTCCATGCATATTTTTATTCCAACAATATTGTTAGAACTTTATTCATAAGGCATGATTTTACCTTGACATCTTTGCAAAGCTGTATTCCAGCTATGACTGCCACAATAAAATACCTATACATATAAATTATGAATAGACTACATTTATAGAGAATATTTGGCAGGATCTGCATTGAAAACTCTATCACTTGTTGAAATTATCCTCCACTATAAAAAACTCCCAAACTGTCACACATCAAGAACAATATTCAATGAAATAAAAACTAATAGAAAACTAATGTGTCTTCTACTGAGTTGAAGACATCTAAGCACAGACATCTATGTTTTTATCTTTGCATTTAACTCCATTTCCTTTTACCTCAGATTACATCATTATTTGAAAACATACACGTCCGTAATTGCTCTGGTCCACACACCATATCTCTTTGTTTTCTGAACCAACAAGTAAATGCTTCTATTACCAGCCCAGTGTTTGGGCAGCATTTTATAACAACAACATTTATAATTTGAAGGAAAGTCACACTGAGACAAATCATCTGGAGCTTTAAACACAACTTTTTCAGGTATTCTTACTTTAGAACTATTAAAAAACATCACCAATTAATAAAGAAGCACCACACGTAACTAGTAATATTCTTGCATGTAGCAAATGCAAACATTAATTTCAGACAGTAGTTAAATGAATTTAAAGCTATCTCTTTTCATAGCAGCTGCTACTTCACTATTTTCCTGCAGCAAACAGAAGTAGGACTGTTAATGCTGGTTTGTGAACACAGTGCATGAAGACATTTAGCTTTAATATTTTTTTCAACTGCTAAAAAATCCTGAAAACAGCTTGTTTTCTTCAATGCCAGATAAATTGCTACCTCAGTATAGATCATTTATTTGTAAGAAAAATGTTTCCCGCAATACTAGAAATTGGTCTTTTTCCTTGCTAGTTCAACAAATACTTTTCTACCTCTCTAAATCATAAGGTAGAAATCTGCTGAAGAATCACTGCATGTCTGGAAAACCATTCCATTCATTGAAGTATCTCATCACAATTACTAGACTGCTTATTTGATAAAATCATCATCCCATTTTTCTATTTAATACACCTGTATTCCCTGGGTATGAGATATTAAAGTGAACAAATCAAAACACTGCTGACCAGTTAAGTCACAATTCCATTTTAAAGCTTTGTTTAGGCTTTATTCCTAGCATATGCTGTGAAAGCTGATTGCAGAAAAACAAAACAAAACAAAACAAAACAAAACATCAGTGATAAAACAATGCTTAAAAAAATTCTTCCAGTCAATTGAAATTAAACAGTTGGAAAAATATTTCATACTCTATTAACCATATCCTTTTGCATCCTCTCTTCCAGTCTTCATGTAAAACAACATAAATCAGAAGCACTCCTTTAAAACCCCTAAGAATCCAACCCACAGAAGGCTCATTATGTGCTACAGCTAAAAGATAATATTAAACTGTTTCATTACATACAAAGAAGGTCAGACTGTTTCTCTGCACATGGTCCATGGCATAGTATTGATCCAGAAGGTTCAGGATAGCTCTACAATTCTTCTGGTTTACCTACCCAGGAAAGCTATATAAAATAACTGAGAATATGAATATAGTAATTGCCCTTTATATGTCTAACTCCTTGAGTAGACAATTATCCTGCATCTCCAAGTACACACAACCAGTCTTGTCCCACACACAGAGAACACAAAGCATTTAAAGCTCCACGAATAGTTCATGGAAAGTACTAGTAGGACAACACCAGAGGACATTATGTAAGTTACAATATATATAAAAATAACCCCAAACACAAAACTTTTATCCACTTTCTTTCTGCCAGAAAGAAGTAGAATAAAATGGAAAGTGACAGCAGTCAATTTTGGAATCTGCATTTCCTAGCAGGTCACATGAATGAAAAGACAACTCAAAAGCAGAGAAGTAAGGCAGACCATAGAATCACAGAATGGCTTGGGTTGGCAGGGGCTCTAAATATCAAATCATTCACATCCTGCTCCCATGGACAGGAACACTTTCTACTAGACCAGACATCTCACAGCCCCATCCAACCTGGCCATGAACATTTCCAAGGAGGAGGAAGCCATAACTTCTCTGGCCAACCTGTTTCAGGGCCTCACCACTCTTCCAGTAAAGAATTTCTTACTAATACGTAATCTTAGACCCATTCTTGTTAAGTTTGAAACCATTATTCCCTGTTCTATCACTAATGCCCTTCCAGAACTCCCTCTGTTTCTCACCTGTAACTTTCCTTAAGGTAATTAAAGGCTTCCACAAGAAGCCTGTCTCCATAAGAGAGGTGTTCAGACTGAACATCCTCATGCCTTCTTCTGGACTTGCTCCCCATCATTCTCAGTTTGGGGGTCCCAGAGCTGGAGGCAGCTCTGCAGGTGGGTCACACCAGAGTGGGGCAGAAGGGCAGAATCCCCTCCCTCCCCTGCAGCCCACGGGGCTTTGGATGGAGCTCAATAGGTTTGTGAGCCCAGCTGCCTATTCATGTTGAGCTCCTCATCCACCAACACCCCTTCCCAGAGTCCTCCTTCCAGAAGTTGCTCTTGATCTATTCTCTGCCCAGCCTGTGTTTATGTTGTACTTGGAACTGCCCCGACCCAGGTGCAGGACCTTGCACTTGGCCCTGTGCAACTTCATGAGATCCACACAGGCCCCACTCAGGGTGACACTCAGGGTGTCCCTCTGGGTGACATCCCCTCCCTGCAGCATGTCCATCACACCACACAGCTTGATGCTGTCAGCAAATTTGCTGACGGTGCTCTGACCCCACTGCCCATGTCACTGACAAAGGTGTTTAGCAGTGCCAGTCCCAATTCCAACCTCTGATAACCACCAGGTTTCCACCTGGACATTGAGTCACTGACCACAACCCTTTAAGTGCAACCATCCAGACAATTCCTTATTCCCCAAGTGGTCCATCCACCAAATCCAGATGTTTCAGCACAATTTAATTTTTTCAATAATATAATATATTCTATACCTCCTCCTCCTCCCTTCCCTACTCCATCATTCTTTAAAAACCTCATTCTTTTTCAAAACTTTTCCTTCAGTTTCTGCTCTTATTTCTCCACAGGACTTGGTCACACACTTATGGCATACTCTGGTATATAAAGCCAAAAATCACTCTCAACAGACACAGCAAACTGAATTTTATCTTTCATAACTCTTTTAGTAGACGATTATTCTGCATTTCAAAACATGCATAATTTGTCCTTCCTACCAGAGCAAATAAATGACCAATCTAGGAAATGGCATTAGCCATATGAAGAGAGGCTGAGCAGGAGTCAAACATGCAGCAATAGTGGGCAGAAACAACAACATGACTAAAAAATACTAAGTGCAAGAATTAAAGACTAGAAACAGAAAAATGTTTTACTTTACGGAGATAACCATGAAATCATGGCAGACAGGTTTGGATTTTTATTCCAAGGCAGAGGGACTTCAAAACTGTACTACCACTGCAAGATAGAAGATGATATAAAGATCCAAAGAAGATGAATTTTCAGGTTCTTCAAATCCCATCACTTAAGGCAATCTTACCTTTTGAGTGTAAATATCACAAGAACTCATTTTGTCATTGATTTTGTTACAAGTTTGAAGGAAGCCAAAGAGTTGCAAAAAGGGGGTGTCTTGGACTGATAATTAGTGCAGAACTTTGCATGAAATATCAGATGTCAGTTTTCGAGACAAAACTGAAACACTTAGGCAGCATGAATGACTGGCTTTGTGCTTGCAAAGTGAAGGCAATGTCTGCAACTATGAAAATAGAGTTTTTCATGTACAAAATACCATGGTCTTTTGGTCTCATGAAAACTGTCTGCTTCTTTTTATCATGTCCTAATGCTTACTTATTTTGCTGGCTGAGAGGGATTTGATAAGCTTCAAATGATTCTAGCCATCTATGATATCCAAACCCAAAACTTCAGGAAGCCAATTTCTACAAAGCAGAAAAAATAAATCCCTCTTTCTGCTGCTCCTATTTTTCAGTCCTTTCCTGGTGACTCCCCTCTGACTAATGCATTTGCAAAGCTTCTTACATTAGGCTGTGTCCATTTTTCTTTCTGAAGTGGTGACTCTGCAGGTCAGCTTGCCTAATTTGGAATCTAAAGTAGACATGCATTTTGTGCATAAATTTCCCTGTTTATTTATTTATTTATTTATTTATGCCAGACAGTCTGAGGCTTACCTCTGCCTAGAGGAGAGAAAAGATGTCTCCTGGACCTTGATAGCCAAGGAATTACTTTCCAGGGTACTTTCAACAGAGAGTTTATCCTAATATTTCACATCTTCCTATAACAAGTTTTCCTTTGTTCATAAATCAAACTAGAAAGGAGATTTATGCTCTCTATTTTAACTATTAGAGTAACAAATCAATTTGTGAGCTTTCTGGATCACATAATTTTTACACCTATTTTTTACTTTTAATCTTAGTTTCTCCTTTAAAATGTCACTCTTGACTACTTATACTATATAAGAACAATCCATACTTTTATAATTATATAAAATAGCTCCAAGTATATTATGCACGTCTACCACAAATGCAGTTATTTTTCCCACCTAACTTAGTTTTATGTAATTTTAGCCTATGTTTTCTTCAGTAAGAATAATGAATTGGTGCCAAAGATTCTAGACAGAGCAACAAATATTTTGTCAATCAATATTGGTCTCCTGGTATTCAAATGCTATTTGGATAGACAGAAGTGTCTTAAAATGTCTGTTAGCTAATTCCACTTTTAAATTGACAACCATGGTACTCAGAAGCTCACATAAAGAGATTTAAATACTGTATGACACATACAGTATTTACGAAATCTGCTTAAAAGTTGGGTGCCGAAGAGTTTTTACACAACCCATAAGTACTGCACCTAATTTTAATCAATTACTGATTTTGTAGTCATTAAATTCACATGTAAATATTTAAGACAGAACTCCTCACCTGTTATTCTTTTGCTGTTTGCAAACAAAAGCAAACCCCAACTTCAGATGCATTCTAGTCTCAAAACCACAGCTGAAATATTTTTCTTGTTCTTACTCTGAGAATTAAGATGGAAAACAGGCACTTGGAAAAGGTAAATATGAGTACCGAATACTGAAAGCTAAATTAAACGTGCACTTGGAGCTGGAAAGAACAACTTAGTTTTTAAGTTTCTTTTCCATCATACAGAAGTCACTTTTGAATAGGGATTTGTTTTTCTTCAGAATAAATTAAAACTGAGAGCACAGGGCATATCTGAAGAACAAAAGGATTAAACCTACAAAAGCTAAGACAATTTCCTGTAAATATGCAGGTAACAATGGCAAACTACAGACACTGTAATGTGGAAACAACAACAACAACAAAACAAAGGAAGAGAAGCAGAAATTCTTACTCTTCTATGTACTTGCTAAGCAAGAATGTGTGCTAAAGCTGATGTTTCTAATGCCACTGTAAATGGAAAATAGAAATGGATGTTTTATTAATGCCCCCAGTCTCAGAACACTAGAAATTCTTCCTAGCTGGACACACAAAATTACCTGTTAAGATTACAGAATCATTTAGGTTGGAAATTCCAAACATTAACCCATCAGTGTCAGGTCCACCACTAACCCATGTCCCTCTGTGCCACTTCTACATGCCTTTCAAATACTACCACAGCCCTGCTCAGCCTGTCCCAGCGCTTGACAACACTTCTGGTGAAGAAATTCTTCCTAGGATGAAATCTCAAACTCCTGCGGCTCAACTCGACACTGTTTCCTGCTGCCTGTCACTTGCTACCAGGGAGAAGAACTGATCCTCACCTGGCTACAACATTTTCTGTTTTAGAGAGAAGTAACTTTAAAGGGCCCACCCTCTTTCTCCAGACTAAACACCCCCAGCTCCCTCAGCTGCTCCTTATCAGACTTGTGAGACCCTTTCCCAGCTCTGTTCCCTTCTCTGGACATGCTCCAGCTCCTCAATGTCCTTCCTGAATTGAGGGGCCCAGAACTGGACACAGCACTCGAGGTGTGGCCTCACCAGTGCCCAGCACAGGGGGATGGTCACTGCCCTGCTCCTGCTGCCCCACTATTGCTGACACAGGCCAGGTGTCCTTGGCCTTCCTGGACACCTGGGCACAGCTGGTTCATGTTCAGCTGCACTGTGAGGTTTTCCATCGGGCAGCACTCCAGCCACTCTGCCTCAGCCTGCAGCACTGCAGGGGTTGTTGCGACCCAGGGGAGGTTCTGACACTTGACCATCCTGAACCTCAGACCCCTGGCCTTGGACCACGGATCCAGCCTGTCCAGACCCCTTTGCAGAGCCTTCCTGCCCTCCCACAGATCATCAATCTGACTTGCAGGGCATTTGATCCCCTTGCCCAGATCACTGATAAAGAAATCAAGCACAACTGGCCACAATACTGAGCAAATCTGAAGGACAAGCGCAGCTGAAGACAGTGTGAATGCAAATTGTTGACTTCACAATAGCCATGAAGAATGAAAAATATCAGCGAAAAGTCCTGACTTTGTGTAAATTTCTGACTCCAATATCCTACCATTTGACGGCGTTTCACATCCTGGCAGTATTTGTAAGAGGTTCTTAACACAGGGCTTCTTGGCACAGATCTGACCCTGAAACCCCTCTCCTAACTGACTAGAAACACTGACCACCTAAAGCATGTAATGAAAAGAAAAGCTTTGGAACATATGATGCATGTCACAAATCAATGCCATTTTCTAGTACTCTGGAAAAGAAAGAATTTTATCACAATAGAGGTAAGGTTCATTTAAACATTTAAATTTGGGGGCAAGGGGGTGTATTTACAAAAGCACTCTCTCTTGCAAGATTACTGGTAGGAACAGAGAAGCTGAATGGGCTCGGAACGAACATTCCTGCACAGGGAACAAGGATAAGGGTACATGCCTGTTATGTTTATTCTTTTCCCCAAGGAAAGGGGTGACCTGGGCAAACCCTAACCCCTTTGAAGACCCTCTCCCAACTCAGAGCATTATAGTCCTTCCATTCTAAAATCCATACCTGCTGTTTCTCCTCCCCCGAGATAAAATTAACTATGCCTTAATCCACAAGTATTTTGCAATTTTTTTGAGTGCCTGACCTCAGAGTTCCTCATGTACCCATGTCATAGCCCACACTACTCTTGCTGAAACTACGTCCTAACTCCATGTGGGCCAGTCAAACTCTGGGAGTGATCAAAGCCCTGGATCCCTCTTCTCCTTTATTCCCAAATGCCACCACCGCCTATTAGGAGAGCCTGCTGTCTTGCTTGGGCTCTCTGAGAAAAAGTGGTTTGTCTATTAACTTTGTAAGAGATTGAAAATACTCGCATTGCACTTATGAAAATATTAGGAAAGTGAAAAGAGGCCAGGTGTAGGTAAGAAGGCACTTAGAGTAGCATTCTTCATACAAAGTGACTTACTTCAGCAATATGTATGGAAAATCTGCAACAGCCAGAGTTAACACTTAAAACTTTTCTCTTTTTTTCTCCAAGCATTCTGGAATGTAACAGTGAAGACTGCTTTGTCCAAAACAGATCAAGGTTGCCTCAATATTATCAAGATACTTGAAAGGTACTATAAACTCGGTGGCAGATTCAGCATTGCAGAATCTCAAAATGTTTTACATAATCAATTAAAACTTTGAAAAGAAGAGAGAAAACATGTTCTGAGTTCCTAACCTGATCAAGGTTCCAGCTGACAGTAAAAAATCCTAGGATTTTTTTCCAAAACCACAGCTGCACATGGTATTGCTGTGACTGATTGGTTTTATTTTGAATTCTTTCCCTTTTATTCCCATACCTCTAAAGCTGCTTTTATTCTCTATGTGATATCATCAGATCTTCAAGATTTAAAGTCTATGTCAGCAAAAAAAAANAAAAAAAAAACAACCAAAAACCAACAAGGCTTTCCATCTTTCACAATCTGATGTGCACCAACTCTCATTCAACAAAAGACCTGTCAGTAGCTCCATTATCAAGTACAGTAATAAGCTTAACTTCTGTGTGCAGTTCTAAGCCACTTCCCACAGGAACTACACAAATACTTCTTTGTTAAATCCTGATTCAAGATTATGGACTTTTTATCTGCAAACTGCAAGATGCTTCAAAATCTAGTACTGGAATCTTTGGTAATCAGATGAGTGACAAAACACAAAGTTGCACCTTTGATGATTAGAGAATCATAAGCATCTTCCATGAAGAATGGAACAGAGATGTGTAGATAGGTAATTTCACCCACCTAAAGGAAGATCTTTGAGTATACATGCTAAAAAAGTATTACACGGTTTCTGTATCTTATCTGAAACAATCTTTCCTCAAGATCTATATAATTAAGACATCTCCATGAACTGGTGAACTTTTGTGATAGGTTGTATCTTTAGACCTCACAGCTTTCAGGTTGACCTTTAATTTTTTATTTATTTATTACAATACTACATTTTGGACAGACATCTCAGTGAGATTCAGGCATTTTGTAAATTCGAAAAAAAATTTGTGCCTGTGCATTTCACATATATGTGCTCAATACTGTTTACAATTCAAGTGTTGTTATTTCTTTGTTTGGCCCTAGCAACAATATTTACAGTTGCATGAACAGAGGTAAATGCAAGAGGATACACCTAATTTATACAGTCCATTTCCTTTTCATTAGAGACCTCCCTCTTCCTAAAATCAAATTAAACGGTATTATGCATTATTAGAAAGTAATCAAATTGTACTTTATTTTACTAGAAAGACTACATTGTTGACCTTTTTATTTTGATTAAAAAATAACAGGAATGCACGTGAAATTTACCAGTACTGTATCTGACTTATGAAATGCTCAGCCGCATTAGAAGTCAAATATGTAAAAAAATTATTTAAGCTGCCATCTAATCTTTTTCTTTTCCCTTAAAGACACCCTTATAGGATGTGTGCTATATCTGTACTCTAAAGGAAATTTTTCAATTATGACTGTCTAAGAAACAGATATAATCCAAGGTGTTTTTTCTGTGTGCATGTTTGTGCCTGCATGTGCAGGCCATGATAACCAAGTATACGTGCAAACACATGGCTGGTGGCAAACCCCATGATCTTTTGTATGATCACAAAAAGGTATTGTGTATATATACGTAAATATATACACAAAGCCACTCTATCTTCAGTCTCTTTTACCAAACCTGTGCAAAACCTTACTGGCCATAAATAATAGCTTATAAGAAAATATGGATTGCAGAGGGAATAGTGACCTCAATTAATCAGGTTACTTTCAGTTTGAAGTTGGTATTGGTTTTAAACTGTACTTGTATATTTATTGATTAAAGGACAAAATAGATTTCTTCTTTCCTTCTTTTTTCTTAGCAGTTACATTTGATCAGAATGGTTTCTTAATCCTCCTCCTTTAATTAAATGACAAGAACACAGCATGGTAAAGAAAACAGGTTCTGTTTACAAAGAATTGTTGAAGTACATCTAGGAAAAATAAGAACTGATATGCCCTTAAACAACAAAAGAGAAATAAAAGAGATCCTCTAGGTAGCCAAAGTGAAATTAGTGGGTATTATATTTTCTTTCAGTGACATACACAAGCATCACTTCAGGGATTTATAGGTTAAAAAGGGATACTTTAAAATTTTGATCAAGTAGGTACTGTTTCATAGCTGCCAAAAATATCCCCTAAATAAAGTGGGTCTTTTTAACTGAAATTCCATATCAACATGTTCTCCCAGTTTCTTGGCATATACAGGAACAGTCCCATGTAGGCACAAAAAGAACAAACTCCTCCATGAGTCAATATGGTACGTGGCCTCAAAGAACTACTCATAGGCCCCAGTGTCATCAAACCCAACACAAAACACACTCACCACCATAATTCTGACCCATTAATGTGATGCAAGTAAAATGCACAAATCAAAGAACAGGTAGTGGAATTTTGAATATGATACTGAGCTCATTTTCCCTGAAAAACAAAGCTTCAAATACTTTTTCATTTCTAGTGTCACCATTCTGCCTGGCCTATCCAAAGTTCTGAAGGATGTCCATGTTTCCATGTCAGCAGTTCCATGTTTCTCTGTCCAAGTCTCTAAAATGTAGGTACAGCAGGGGCACTTTTGGACATTACTTGCTATGATCACAGCTCCTCAAGGATCTGAAAATAGCTTCCAATCACTTAGAGTACTTCAGTCCCTCTCTAACATCAATCAAGAAAAAATGGTACACCAAGTCACAAAGTTTTATGGTGGTAGAATAAAGGAAAAAGAGCCAAGTATAGACTAACCATAAAGGTTATATTCTACTGATATTTTCAACTTCACTGGTAAAAAAGGTACAAACCTATGCTTTTAGGGAAATAGCAGAGATTCAGATGAAAAGTTAGAGGAGCACAAGATATGTACAATACACATAATTTGGGATTTGGTGCACCAGACCAGTAACTGGTTGTAGCTAATTATGCTATATGTCCTTTTACCAGGCAGCCACAGTTAAAGGCTAAACATGCTATGATTTCCTTGATTTCACTTTTCGTAACAAAGATGGTAGCAGCAAAACTGGCAGGTTAGGATGCAGGAGCACTTATCGCTGCTCAAATATTTCTTCATTGTGCCTGATTTCAAAACAAAATGAAAGCTAAAGAAATCATGTTTTGCCAACATGAAAATGTAGCAATATCCAAATAGCCAGAAAGAGGTTTTACTTTTTTTCCCAATAGCCCCCCACTGGTTTAAAACAAAGCAGTAGACACTATAACACTGTCACTAATTTTTAATGACATTTCAATGTTAACTGCAAAAAAAAAAAACCCAAAACCAATTAATTCACAAGGCATTTGGTATTTCCTCTAAATGATAAGCCAAAATGGTGAAACAAGCGCTTGTGGCCTAAGGAAAAACTTACTGTGATAAATATGCAGCATAAAAAATTCTTAATAGGAGGATCCATTGGTTGACTAACCAAGAAATAGAAGGTAATTCTCATTTGCTAACACTTGTTATTTTTTTTTTAAGTTTCACATTTGTTTCACATGCAAAAATAAGACACTTTTCCTCTTCCCAAAAATAGAATACTGTGGTAAGATCTGAGTTATATTGGTGGTTATGAAAAGGATGGAGTCAAAGCTGACTCACAGCTCACCAAAAGATGTAAGAAGGTCAATGACCACAGTGCAGCACGTGAGAGATTTAGGTTGCGCATTAGAGGGAAAAAACCAAACATCTTTAGCAGTGTAAATGAAGCGCTGATAAAATGCCCACAGACGTACTGTGGATCCTCTTCCCTGGAGGTCTTTAAGAAATATCCAGGCAAAGCTACAGAGAGCCAGAGTGGACCTCAAGGGCTGGTGACATCGCCGCCCTGGGTGCCTGGCTGGACTAAGTGACACAACAATGGTCTCCTGCAATCAAAATTTATATGATTTATTGATTATACCAAATTAATAGTATGGCTAATGCTCTAACGCAAGACCTAGAACTTTGAGAAACCCTTACAAACAATAAGCAATGATGAGTTAATACTTGACATTTTTTGTTTACTGGTTGCTCACTAAACTTCAGGATAGTAATTTTTTCAATTAAATTGAGAAAATACTTCTGTTTAAGATGTATTAATCACATAGTTATAAAACAAGATGCATGAACTAATTGGCTATGTGAGAGAACACACATTTAGAAACATAAATTTGACATGACAATGATTAGTGATGTAGAACTACAGATTTAATCAAGGAACATACTTAATTTCATACTTGAAGCAGTGAGAGATGCTTTTACTACATCTTCAAATTCAAATTATTTACACAAAATGCAACATATAATTTCAGTGCTTTCAAAATTTGGTAGTATGAAAAAAATTCTTTTCCATTTCATCTTTATTCTAATACCTATATATAGCCAAAGTACCATGTTCCTAGAGCTCCCAAGTTCCCAAAAGATAATTGACTTGCATCATATATATCATACATTTTATTAAAAAGAGTTTAGAAAACCCAAAAAAACACTGACCTGGACACCCTCCCACCCCCTACCCCCCAAAAAAAAAAAAAAAAAGGTATTAATGTCTAAACTGGAAAGTTTTGTAAATTTGTACTCTAGATCATTATGCCTAGATAAGAACATTCAAACATACCCATATTTGTAATGTTTTTAGAAGTATCTAAAGAGGTTGAGATCATGGAATATATTTCACTTACCTAATACAAAATATATAAAAATGAGCAGAGTATCCCAAGCCTCACTTTTTTAAGAATTTCAGATATATTAGAATTGTTTTTTTACACTATTTAAGAATTCCCTTTAACCATATTTATTCGTTTCTCTTTGTGATAACAATCTTACATATTATATTTTCGGACATACTCTTCTGTACTATGCATCTTGTAGTTAGAAGAAATTCGGTTCAGTATGTATAGCTAAAATTAAGGGATGATGGCATCAAGCCAAAGAGAACTGCAAATAAAGCAATCTTGCTGTCTGAGTGTTCTGGAAAGACACTTGACATTTCAATAGCTGAAATGATCCCACTTGACTTATGAGAAACTAAAATATATAATTTAAAAGCTCCTTTGAGACTAATTTTTATAGAAAACTCTTCAAATTTTTGAAGTTGACCAAAACAAAAATTTTATTTCAATTTATTAATTTTTGAAAGCATAGTGATTACTTGATTATTTATGAAGTGAATCACATTCTCTCCACTGGTAACAGAACAGTTTTGACACTCTGTTCTCTGCTGCGAAGAGTTTACAGTTTACAAAGAGAGCATGAACTTCTTTTGCATAATTCATTACAGATGTAAAAATCAAATGCTTTTGTCACAATAAAGCTAACCCAGAATAACAATTACAGGAATGCAGAGGGGAAGTACCACTCATTACATTTCACTAAATAAATTAGAATGCTTTTGGATGCATCTTCTGTTCTTAGACAAGTTGATAAAACCCCACGTTATTAATTTTTTTTATTATGTATTTGCTGTTGAGTTGTAATTCATGTTTCAAACTAATACGAAATCCAGTCCCTACTACTTGATATTTAAGTATTTGGCAAATCCAATACTTACACATAAGAGATCTATTCATGCATATTCATAGTGAGACCTCAGTAATATGTCAAAAGGCAGATAAGTAGTAAAGTTAGAATATGTTTTCACATTCTCCTTCCAATTGTTAAAAACATTTAAGCACTGAACTGTTTTAATTAAACATTTTGTTATTTAAATTAAAAAAATAAAGCTCTAAATCAGCATTTATCACATTGCTGTGGTACTAGCAATTTAGTTTCCTTTTTATTCTAGTCAGATACATTGATATCTTAATAGCTATTTTTCCATCCATTTAAAGAAAAAGACTAGTTTTCATTCCCTGAGCACAATCCTACTACAGAAGACTACAGAAAACATTACAAGATTTTTTTTTTTACAAAACTTAGGCATTCAAAATAACTACACTACTGGTATGTCTACAAAGTAGTAGACAAATACAAATTCTTTATTTGAATTGTTTAGGGCAGGCAGATAGATTATGGTCAAAATTAGATTTTTCTTGAGCAATTTGAGTACTACTGGAATTCAACAATGAACCAAAAGAATGTACAAAAGAGAATATGGAAAGGAAATTCTTTCACAAAAAAAAAGAATTTTTTTTAAGATTTAACTTAGTTCGAGCCATTATGATGAAACAACTGTATTACTTGCTAGGTTTAAACATCAGTTTTTCTGTTTAAGAACTGCGAAGGTGCTTTTCCCTTTTGGATGCCAGCTAAAGAAAACAGTCACTTTCATTTAGGCAACATGGTAGAAACACACTAACTTTAAAATCTAATTTGTAAAATATGTTTTATAGTGCAGTTAAAAGGGGGATCATAAAACTGTCTCCTAGAATTTAGGAGAAATAAATCGCAAATGCTAACTATCAGTCACATTAAAATATGGTGCAACTCCTTACTTGTGTGATTACATATATCAACAAGACTTTTTTATCATATCCTATTAAATGGGAAAAGACTAGGTAAATTCCTTTTTTTTTTCCCCTTCTTTTTGAGTTCTCTTTCTCTTGGAGAAAAAGACAAATACTGCTTTAAAATTTAGAATTATGAGAAGGAATGTTAAATAATCCCCTCTGAGACTAATAATAGGTTTATTTTTGAATAATTTTAAATGTAAGATTTTTTAAATACTCAACAAATAATGTGGTTTAGGGGCAAATTTTAAACAAATTCAGAAGTACAATGAACTAAATATAAAACTGGATTATATCAACAGTGTATTAATGTGAGTTGTAATTGGTTTTTATAAGAAAATAGTAAATGTTTTAAATGTTTAAATTAAATTTTTCTATCCAAGCCAATATTCTATTCTATCCAACAAATGAATGCTAAATAAAGTTTCACAACTGTTTTTGTTAAGCAAATCTACCTCTGTCTGCAAATCAAATGTTCTGTTAGAATTGGTATTTTTCCTTGCACTGTGACATAAGAGATACCATTTGAAACGAAAGCATAAAATCACAATATATTTTGTTGGAAGTCTTAGGAGGGGCAATATCAAAATTTAAAAAAGCCCCAAAACAATCATGACTGTAATGTTCATAATACGATCATGGCACAATTTACATGTAAACATTTATTTGTACTTTAAATCAGTCTTGAGCTCCAAAGACAAGTGATTAGATATATTACTTATGCCATGTGGTACCTCACTGGAGAGGCACCCATCACACTGGCTTTAATACAGGAGTTAACATGGGCACTGGAGCAATAAAGCTATATGTTACTATTTTAGGTCACACAAAAATAGAAAAAACAAAAAAAACCCCAGAGAGAACAGGACCCAGATCTTGAGTTAAATGGAAGTTTGGTGTTATATTAAAGTCTCCTAACACAGTAAATAAAGCAAGAACATGAAAATGTATTTCTGGCAGTACATGCAGAGGATTGTTGCTATTTCAATTTTTGTTGTATCAGAAATATGTGTCTTGGAACTCAGAAATGAGGTGTATTTTTCCTGAAGATTAACTTAAGCACTTCTCTCTAGTGATAAAACGGCACGAAATTAAACTTTCTATTATGACTGATAAATTGCTGCCAAATTTCTCACCAAAGAATTGAAATAACAACGCAAAGCACTATGCTTCCCACAGAAAAGCTTAAATTAAAATAACAGTACCTGTGGATCTCTCTACAAGACAAATCAGTCCTGAAGTACAATACATCTCTGTTTTCCGCATTCAGAACAAGAAACTGGGAGCAAACTGTGCATAAATCATAGGCTTCTGCTCTGTTCATCTTGACAATTCAAAAGTGCATTGACATTCATAGCTTCCTCCAGCTGGCTATTATACTACATTATTTTTAAGGGTACAGGTTAAGGGGGACAATCCACCTTCCAGTATGACAAAAAATAGTTTGAAAGTTTGTCTCATCTCATTGCTCATACAGAAAATCCTCTATTATGTACCACAGGACAAAGGATTTGCAACTGTCTGTTATTTGAGAAATATGTTATTGCAGTAATTTATCTCACTGTATGGGTCTTGAAGATGCACAGTGGTATCTCAAATCAACTTCTAATGAAAACTGCATGCAATTTTTTGTGACATTGGGAATACTGATAAAATTTGCACAGAAAGAAAATTTCGGGTTTTGATAGTTATGAATTATATATGGTGCTGACAAGACTGTCCAAGAGCTCTTTTCTGCTTTGGGGATTACTTTTGATGTAGTTTTGATTTGACTTTTCCTTATTAATGATTTCCACAGACAGGTGACTAAACTTTTCTATTCACTTCTGAACACTTCCTAAAAGTTTCTAACAGAACTGAAAAAATACGTTCTCTGATAGGGTTCCATTCCCAAAATAAATCAATACACAACTATCTTCCATGACATTAACAAGTCTCTTGATTTCAAAGTCAACAGGATCCCTTATGGAAACAAAATTAGGAATCAATACCTGCAAGACTCTATGTGAGCAACTACTGCAAACAAAAACAACAATAATAAATATAAAATCAAACAAGTTTTAAAATGTCCTTAAAAAAGCGCTACATTGTCATCTTTCATCCTAGCTGAAGGAAAATTTTCAGAGGTTTTGAAATATGTGAAAAGACTCAAACTTCTTCCTGCACTTCAATATGAACAGTAATGCCATTATAATGAAGGAAGAGGTAGTAAGTTATAATAGGTACTGTTGGTTTGTTAAACTACGTAAAACTCTGAAACTCGCCTCTATTGTTAGAATAAGCTTGCCCTGATCCTCATAATTTCAATGTAAATACTTGCCTGAGAATTCAGAAAGAGTGAACATTTACTGTTCATAGCCTGTTACTAGCTGCTAGATTTTATGAAAAGAAATAAGTATCATTAATACATACAACAGAGTACAGATTGCTTGCCACCTACTAACTCTTCAGATAATGTAATTCTTACCGTCTACTAAAGTTGAAGTTGCAATCTATGCACAGAAAACAAATACTAAAACCAAGCAAAGAACCTCAAAATGTGGTTAACATTAACAATCCGGATGACTTACTTTAGTCAATTCAGGTTTCTGAATAACTAACAGAACAAAAACTAGAGAGAAAAATCTTTTTGTGAAAAGAAAACAAAACAGTTTTTAAGAAAGCATGTATGTATATGTACAGTAGTTAGATACTACTATGTACTATAATATATTACCACCACTTTATACAAGCACAAACATACACAACACCACTAAAGAAGGTAGCAGAGGCCCTGGTCCTTAGAAGATTATCAGTACATTTACCTACAAGCATAAACATGGTTGTCAGTGTGATCACTGGTTGCTCTCATGGCATCATTAAAAGAGTGCAAAAGAGAAAGAACCACACACACGATAGGGGGAAAGAAAACCTAATGGGGGAAAGATTTCAGAGACAAAGAGATACTTGGAATTCAATACAGCAACAATTCAAAATAATTCTGAAAGACAAAATGGAAGTTGTATTTATTTAATTTATATAAATTGAGGAAGAGATTGCAAACCAGTAATGGGTAAGGATGAAATATTTTAAACTCAGAAATGTATTTACCACCTGTTCCACTCTGTCTATCCATAAATGCTGCTCTCATCCCCCCAAAAATATATTTAATTTCTGAGTTATACTGTACAGAAGACATGGTATTTTAAAAATAAAGTTTAAAAAGCTAGTATTAAAATAGGAAGTTTTATTGAGACCAAGCCTTAGAGAGCTTTGCTAGTCCAAGTGAGAAGCAGATGTTAAACATTCTTTTTTGCAAAAATACCCACAGTATGCTTATTCTTTATGATTTGCATGACAAATGCTAAATATTGGAGAGAAAACACAAGAAACTCTCAGCAGGACAACTTGATCCCTTGATAATTAAAATATTCTATTTTAAAATAGAAAGCATATGTATCCTAAACATTTAAACATTAGAATTTAATAGTATCTTGGGAAACTATTTTAACATTGTTAGTGGTATCTCGCTTCTGAGAAAAGAATCCATAATCCAGTTATGAAAAATAAATGCAAGTTACAGTTATGTTTTTTTTCTTGTGTCCACTGGACTTGATTCAGTAGAAATGCTATCTTATTCCTCCAGACTTCTATTTGTAACAGCTATGCCCTATCTATAACATTGTAATGTAAAAACTATATAATTTCCATTATAGTTTGTTGAAACTCATTTTTTTGCTTCAGCAAACACCCTCAGCAGAAGAAAAACCTTTAAAAAAACCCCTATGTGTCCTCAGAGACACTAAATCCATCATTAAATGTTGAAAACAGGCAATATGAAAAAGGAATAGTACCCATTTTAGAAAAGAAAAAGGCCACATAACTAGAGAGCTCTTTCTCAATACTCAGAATCTTAACATTTTCAGCAAAAGACCACAGTTCAGCTCCTTGTGCCAAGCATTTCTTCTGAAAAGCTTTGTGCAATTACTTTACAGCTAGAAATAGAGACTTTTTAAATTACGCAAAATCCAGAACTACTAGGTAATGGAAATTCTACAAGACAACTGTGAAGACAACTGTCATCTTCTGCAGGTTACTTGACAGGCAACATTGTGAGATAAATTTACTCCCTGCACTCTGCTAACCGCACTCCTAGTAATGACTATTTGGGCGCTTTGTTTTTTCAGAAAGGTCTTTGGTGATTTTGGAAGTCATGGCTGGATTTGACAAAAAAGTGCTGGATTTCACAAAGTGCTGGATTTGAACGGTTCCTTTCAAACATTTTTCAAACATGACTTCTTTAGGGGTTTATTTTTTTGGGTAATGGTGTTTGGATTTGCTTTTTTCCTGCCCCTGTGTTCTGTTAGCAGAAGCTTACAATTTAAAGCTCGTCTCGAAATTATTTTCTGCACCCATAGAGGAAACACTAGTCTGACTGCTTTTCTAAAGTGGAAATAAGGCATTAGACTTTTATCTTTTACTACTGCAAAGAATGTGGTCGTAAAGTAATTCTTAGTAAATATGCACTTAGCATTACTGCAAGATCAGACCCTTAAAACACCTACTCCTCTTTCACAGGTTACTTTAGAATCTTTTTACCTTTGAACACAAAATCTCACTTTTGTGTTTCAGTTACTGCACTATTACAAACTTGATAAGTAATAATTTACTTAAAACAAATTCCTAGCACTAAGGATATCAATAAAACCAAAACTAGAGCATAAAATTGAAGAGACAGTTACACAATTCTGTGCGTGCTTGCTGCCTTAGCTCACCGCTCTGCATCATCACATCAACCTAATTCATTTGACACACAGTCTCCCCACAGCTGAGAAAGTCCCGCTTCCATACCAGTTCTTAGGAAAAGCTTAAATACAAAATGCACTATGTTTAAGTAAAGTTTGTGGCACAAATCAAAGAAGGCAGGAAATTCAAAGATAATACTGACAATCCATGCTTAATTCATGATTGCCTAAAAAAAGGGTGAAACACTACGAGGAACTAATGTTTAGCTTTAACTTCACTCTGTCTATGCTCTTGGGCAAACAGGTGTCTATCTCAAAGATTATACTAATTCAGTCTGTCCTGTCAGTCTAGATGCATTCTAGTGATTATTTACCATTTAACAATGTGCTGGATGTAAAGAAACTTGTAAACTAATTGTCGACATCCTAGCATGTTACACTCCAACAGATATCATGAATTAAAAATACATCTTGAGAAAATTATGCTAGACCAAAAAAAGGATATAATAGCATAATTTATTTCAGAAGTAAACAAAACACATCTTTTGTATATAAAAATACAAAATTATTTATTTTCTAATGTAACAGGAAATAAAGAATGCTTTTTTTCCTCAACAGTTAATAGCTCTCAGTATGTATACAAACTTCAGTTGCTGTTTGAATCCTAATTTATCTGTACACTATACAGAATATTTTTCTGGTCAGAAAAATGTCAGAGAAAAGAATGCAGCCTATGGCTACATTATTAGAGTGTAGGGGTTTTTATTTTATCTTTTAGGTTTCCAAATAAAATGTAGAAATTTAATGCACTTTAAAAATACTAATTACATAAAAAAACATGTATGCCTGGTAACTTTGCATACTATCTATCCCATGCAGAAATTAGAAAAACAAAAGAAGGAAATTAATAAAATTACAAGGATCGCACTTCACTGCCTTCTCTAGAGGATATGAAATTACCTCACACATACATACCCTATCAAGTTAATTGAAGGACAACAATAACAGGTTTTGCTGTAATTATTTTCTTTATTTACTGAAGTTATTTTTGATAAATTAATGTATCAAATGATTAGAATTTTTTCTGGATATCAGCAATATTACTTTTTTTCCCCAGTTGAGTTACTAAGCAATTATTTTGTCCCAGGCGAAATCCTGCATCTGTACAAACCTGGTGTCAAGATTTTAATTGTCAAAGCAAGGACAACTCTGTGTTTCACCGTCAGGATTATCAAAAAAAGAGCACAGTTGCACAGGACTGTGTGCTCCCACCCAGTCTCAGCCTAACAGAACCTCAGACCCTCCTTGGTGGAGCCTGAACAACATGTGTGAAGTTGGAAAGTCTTTTTAAGACCATGGGACAGCACCTAAAAGGAACCTAAAAGGTTTCCCAAAGTCAGCCTCAGCTGCTTCTCAGCTGACTTTCTCTACTGAGGACATGAGGGCTTCAAAAGCCTGTGAGGAACAGCAGTTGCTCTTGTCTCCTTGAGAAGAGAGACAGATCCTTTGATAAAAGGTTCAGCACTGCAAAGGGCTCACTTTTTAACTTGCCAGCAACAAAGGTGGATGCAAAAAAGTCTTCAACTGAATTGCCAGAAAATAAAAGATAAAAGGGTGATGCCAGGCTCAAGCCCGCAACACTCTTGTTAACCTAATTAACATTCACTTTTTATCACATTTTTTATCTAAGGCAAAATCTTGACTTCCTTAGAAACCATAAATTCTGCTTATAAATCCTACTTTGTTACAGTCTATTTTGCATTTTTCAGCTCAGATATTAAAAGCAAAATTTATTTGTCAGGTTGGCACGCTGAGACATGCTGAAGATTTTAATGCTAATCAATTATTCAATAATGCACCAACAATCAGTGTATCAGATGTTTTACTGGATCCTTAATAGCAAAAATAGTTCCATTTTTAAGTGAATAGTAAAGAGTAGTAGCAACATTACCAACAGAAAATATTCTCAAAGTCCCAGTAACTGAGTGCAATAATGCTAAGTGGCTGCAGATCACGATAGTGACAGATGGGCCTTAGTATACAGAAGAGAAGCTGAGGTTGGATACAGCTAATCAGCCAAATGCTACATTTATTCTCCACTTATTCATTCTCTGAAACACGCTTCCTGCCTTTCATCTAGCTATGCATACTTCCTTTTTTTCTCTCTTTATTCTTTCATAAGCAAGGTTTTCTCTTTTCTCTTTCTTACGTTTATTTGCTTCAGTTTTTCAGTTGTTTCCATACTTTGGGGAAAAATCACGTTTTCCTCTGAGCAACTGCATTGAATGAAGGGTGAAATCAGTTTGAGAGATTATTGATCCTCAAGACATGAATTCCACTATGCCCACGATAACTCTTTCCACATGGGTTGTCAGAGTCAGAAGGGACAAGAGTAGGGCCTGCAGACCTGCAGTACACAGACAGAAGGGACAGGTCTGTCTTCTGGCCCTGTCCTGCACCTCTCACCTTTCAGCAGCGATAAGAAGCACTTTCATTATGATCACCTTATGTTCTACAGACAATTTCTCTCCCTGAATTTCCACAAGACATTTCACAAATTTAGAAATTCATCTTGGACAAGTGGCGTTGAATTGAGAAAATCAGTTTTCAACTCTGACAACGTCTGTTCTGCCCAAGGAAGTACAAACGACAGCAGACCAGAGGAAAGGGCAGTAAAGGCCCTGTTTTCCCTTTCCTTTGCCATGCTCCAAGCTCTACAGCTGCAACAGCTGCATGGTGGCCTCACATTCCAATACTGTGGACGTAAGGTGAGCAGAACTCTGCAGAACAACATACCCTTGAAAGCACAGTACAAACCTCAGTGAAGTGCGGAATTTGAAAAGGAAAATAGAACAATGAGTTCGTGACCACAGGAATGGTAATTTATCACTTTGACATAGTAATTATTTTTAAAAATCTAGGGAGTATAAATAGCATGAGAAACAAAATAATCAGCAAGTCTGAAATGAACATCTCAAATATAAAGTTTGTAAATCTTACTGAAATTTAGGCATGTAAGTGGGAGACAGACAATTGAGAATCTGGCCTTATAGCAAAAATAATTGTCTTATTTAAGGTCAGTATCTTATTCAAAAAAACAAAGTAGCCTTTCCAAACAAACACTAGAAGTTTTAGTATTCTAAACAAAGAATCTCTATGTGGCCTATCAGAGAGGATATTTAATTCCTAAGATGCTCCCCTCCATGTTACCGTAACAGCAGTTTTAAAGGATCATCAAGCTCATTCAAATTTTATGGCCTAGAACAAGTGATCAATCCACATGCTTGCTTATTAGTTATGCTTTTGCAGCATCTAAAAACACATACATACATTTTGATTTTCTCTTAAATGTTCTCCTGGTCTCCAGGACTATTCAAAGGGGACCCTACTGAGCCTGCCCAGTAATTGCTAATTCTACAAGCATACTTTGCAGCAAATATATACCTCGACTTTCATACTTCCAACCACAGATATTTTTAAGCAACTAAAACACTTTTTCTATATATCATATTTTTATGGATGAAGGTTTTGAAAATTTTTATCTCTACTTTTCCAACCCTTTTGATAACAGTCCCTGTGAACTCTGGTTCAATCTTCACAAAAAATAAAGATATAAGTATATTACATACCATAGTCTGTGATCTTACAGGATACTAAATACAGTTCTTTCAGGTTCCGTCCTTCTCTGGCAATCACCTCCACACATCTGGAAGACACAGTAAAATTACTGTTGTAAGACAGTAATTCACCTTTAAATATCAAGAGTACAATCCACAGGTATCTCTGTTTCTTCATTTTGCAAATGGCTCTGTACATTTCACTGAAAATGAATCTGGCTATATGTTTACACTACAGAATAATATTATTTTAAATTGAATGCCTTTATATGGATATTTCCCTAAGTCTCTGAAATGTGAGTCGCTTGAAATGTATATAGACAAGCACTTTGGAAAATTACACAAATGTGAATTTTCATTTCTTTATTACTTTGGAATGTTTCTGTTGCAAATTTTAAGCTTTGACAGCTTTCTTTTAGGGAAGAACTATAAATGCACTGTAATGAGGACAAAATATAGGAAAATGTAATTTTAAATTCATGTTTGTATTTCTTCAGTGATTACTGCATGAGTCAGCATTCATCGGGTCATGAAATGTTACACAATCATGGTGTTCCAACACATTGCTGGAGAAGCTTGTATAGATGAGAAAACAGCTCATTCATTTGCCATATCATAACTGTGATGAATATGAAATGAAACATAGAGGTTTTTATGTTATTCTTGCTGCTTGATTTTTGTAAGCAAGAAAATTAATATGAATTAATCAATGAAATTAAATAGGAGCTTTTAATGTACTTGTGACCAAGCCTATATTACAACGCTATGTTTCCAACTGCATTGTTTCTAAACTATCACTCAGAAATCACAGAATCATAAAATATATCTTCAATCCTATTACTGTAGCCCAGTTGTTCATTAGATCAGCTAGCATGACTATTGTGTTTCTACACAGATACATTTTTAAAAGTGTATTGGATGAATTGTAAGAATTTCTTCTAATCCAATATATTTGGCTTTAATCTTCAGGTCAATTCCGCAATCACTTACTCCGACATTTAACCCTTGAACAGAACCCTAAATTAAATTATTTGCCAATTTCTAAGAAAATAAGTATTGCTGAATTTTTCATGCTTTTGAAAGATACAGCTAAGTTCTCAGGGACCTTTTCCTTCCACTTACCTCCTCCAATAGATTATCTCCTAATCTGATTTAACTGCTTATGCTGGTAATTTTAGATTTTAAAAGCAACCACCTAATTCTTACAACTTACAATAAGGCAGTAACCGAACACTTGCACTTTATACCAATTTGTTCTCTCCCTGCTTCCTTCTTCTAAAATGTACAATGAAGATTCACTACTACTAATAAACAGTACACCTCTGACAGAGTACCTTAATCACAGCTCCTTTACAGTTCCTGTTATAAATATTTAACCCTGGAAAACTGCTGAGAACCTGGCATTTAGAAATTCTTTGCAATTCATATAATTAAGTTACCTTACCTCATGAATACACAAAGAAAAGAAAAAAATATTAACATCAGGATGCTGTTTTTTAATATAAGGTAACCTCAGAACTACACATTTTCCTAAAATAAGGTAAGATTTAGAGCACTAAGCACACTCTGGATATATGTAAAATTTGTTCTGTTCCTATCAGATGTGATTTTCAAGAACATACTCATCTTTGTTAACTGGCTTATTCTGATAACTAAGCCATGTGAGAAAATATTTTTTTATTTATTCAATAAAAATACTTCCTAATGAGATTTTATTGTTATTATTGGTAATATGAATAAAAAATCATTATAATGTATTTTTTAGTACTGTTGTCATTAAGCATTTCAGTAAATAAGATATAATTGAAGAGTCAATAATAGACACTGTGTTTAAAAGAAGCTTTCATTATCATGCACATCATTTAGCAAAGCAAACACTTTTTACCCTTGGATAAAATTTCTGAACCTAAAAACAAATTTTGTAAATTGTTCATAATGGTTCTAAAAGTTTTCAAATTATTTTTGCTAATTTTTACTCACTGAGAGACAACTAATATAACAAAAATGAAGAATAGCAATCATTATCTAAAAATACCACCACAAGGCAGTCAAGATGACATAAACTACTAACTAATTTTCTCTACAACTTCAGCTGCACACCTTTTCTATCAGTCAGGGTCAAAGTTGCACTATTTGCACAAATGCAAAAGCACTTGACTGTGTGACCCTTATAAATGTATCCTCTAATCCTTCCAGGTAGTGTCAGCTCTAAGGGTTGAAGTTTTTTAAACTGACTCCAGTCCTGTTCTCAGTGACATCTTGGAGTCTAAATGAAGTCTTCACTTTCTTCTACTGGGAAAGGAAAACCTTCACAGTCTGCAGCTATATTCATTAAACAGGGAAGAAAAAACCCAAAATATAAAAAGAAAAAAGGTTAAAAAAAAGGTTCTTTGACTACCTAATTTCTTTCTGTTTTTTGAAAATATGAAAACCATCAAACATCTAAAACAATGAGGCAATGACGTATCTAGTTTGGAGAAAAAAATATAGCTAAAATATTGAATTAAATTTATGTGCTTTTGTGTGCTTTCTATACCTTGCATAAGTCAATCTAATTCCAGTTTTAATTTCTATTACCCTTCCTATAGATCATCCTCATGTAAATCAAACTGCAGAGACAGAAGAAACTCTTTATATGGCCTCATTTGCCTCTGCTCTATAGACAATACCTAATTGCTTGTAACAACTGACTTCTTTACAACATAAGGAAAAATAAGAGTAGTTGTGTATTTATTGCTTTTACCTTTTAATCTTTGTTAAACATGACAGCAAAGAAAAAGGTTAAAAGAAAAAAATCAAATTAACCTTTTCTAGAAAGAAAGGATCATCTTAATGCTGTTGCAATAATCCATCAAAATGATGTCAGATTATTGTCATGTCTATCTTTGGAAGTATTTATATTTATGATGTTGCTGAATTAGACAACAAAGAAGCATAACCTAAAAAAGAAACAACCCAGCATTATACTGGCAAATAAATGAAGAAAAGTTATTATTTAAAGCTGCAAAAAATTCGAAACAAGTGAGCACATCAGAAAACTGAGCCCCATAAAATTTGGGGACTAATCCTTCTCTGTCAGGGACTTAACAAGGACATGGTGGCAACAGCTCTGTGCCAAGGCTGAGTTTCTTAGATCTCTTGACCCAATGTTACTGAGCAGACTTTTATCAGTTGCACCAAATGTATTAAAAAATAAACAATGGTCCAGAAAGAAAAGAGATTTTTACACTCAAAATAACTTACTACCAAAAACAAGCCAAGGAATAAAAAAATAAAACTATAGTTAGAGCTTTGCTAATATACATGTCTGGATCAGAGCTGGCCAAAGTTAAAATCTTTTCAGTTCCTATTTTGCAAATGACTACCATTTAGAACTATGCAACACATTAAAATACCAAAACAGAGAACAAGAAAAATTTTAGAAAGACACTGCTTATTTATTAAACCTGAAAATATTATCCAATAAATGCTTATACCAAGCTTTCCCTAGATCTACTCAATATTTTATGAATACTGTTCTCTGATAGACTGTTAGGCAATTCAGTTTTATTGCATTTGATTCTAAAAGTAAGAAATTAATATCACATCCTGTGAAATTTACAGTGCAATCAGGAGCAAGAAAAAGGCAAAAAGCACAAACTGGTTTGACATAAACCAGCCAATCAAACAATATCATCATATCAAGTATATAACTAAAAATGTACCTACGTACTGTTAATTCAAAATAAGAGTTACAAGACCACAAAAGTTTGTAAGATAACTGAGCACTGTGATGTTGAATATATCCAAATTGAAAACATCCCAAAATTCATGACATTCAAAGACGAATAAACCTAAGATTGACTCTTACAGTTACAATTTCTTAAGATGTCTATTTCGAAAACTGAAAAATCTCAAGGTGAAAACAATATAACTTAAATGTTGCTCAACTTCTAGCAATTGCTATTAGGAGAAAACTCTCCATGTGGGTTACAGAAACTGCAGAAATTTATCCACTAACACGTACTTGTGAATACAGCTCTTCCCACCTGGTCTGTAGATATGAAGGATTACTTAGGTCTACAAAGAGTTACTGGTATAAAGATTCTCTGCCAACATGCCTCTTCAAAAGCCACAAAACTGCACAAAACTGCATCAGTGTGTTTCAGATATGTCTACAGGCACCTTCAAATTTAGGCCCATATTCTCGGTAACTTCACATATATAGACAGGTATGATTTCTCAGAATCAGGGTTTATGACTTCAGAAAACTTAAGAGCTCAAAAATTATGGAACTCTAACAAACTAGAAAAAATAAGTAATCTGAAACCCTGCAATTTTTCTTCTCTTAGCCAATTGATCCCTATATTCTTTGACCTGAATGAAGGCTTAAGGTTAATAAAATAAACTGCAAGCTTCTACCTGTAAGAAAAGATAACACAGATCCTTCAGTTATGCAAAATAATTAGATTTAGATACATGTGTGTGTATGTGTGTGTGTGTACGGATTATATATACATGTGTATGTGTACACAAACACAGAGCTATAATATTTCTGATCTAAATCTGAAAACATTGGAAAATTGTATTTGTGGCAACTGAAGGGAAGTAATGAGAAAATATGAGTACAGTATTCGTGGTGTAAGTGGTCCTGGGAGACCTTGTTACAGTCTGAGACTCCAGCCCTGAGCAGAGCTAATTGGAGTGGCCATGTACTGGTTATGAGTGTACAACTTGAGGGAGCGGGTGAGCTTCACCCACCAAAAAGGAATAAAACCCCAAAAACATTAACATACCACCTTGGTAAGATTCAAAATGAATGTCAGGCTGCTTGCAAGTCTTCTCTGGTATTTGATTTTATTTGTCTCTAAGCAGGCAAGTGTACACCTCTCCCTCAAATATAACCAACAGCACTTTCGGGAAGCAAGAGAGAGCTTAGAAAGAATAAGAACACTAAATCTGCCATGGAAACCATAAACCCCTCATGAAGAAATACATAGTGCTCCTCAAAAATCAGCATTTCAAGTCTGAAATTCAGGCAAAAAAAAAATTAGTTGCACATGAAATAACACTCAGAGCCATTGTTTTTGATGACTTAAATATTCCAGTGGTAGGCAGTAATGCAATCTAATAACCAAATCTCTCCTGTAACAAAACCAAACCTCTGACCACAGATGCACATATAGTGTTAATAACTGATGTAATCTGAGGCCCATAAAGGAAAGAATAATATAAAAGGCTAAAACAGTGAAAATACTAACATTTTACTTATAGATCTGTAAACCATTGTAAAACCTCCTAACAATACATGATGAAATTAATACCCTTATGGATACATATTCTTGGTTCAGGATTATCTTTCATTGATCGTTTCTATTGACATTATGAACAATAGATCTTTTCCAATGTATTTGCTTTCTAATAATTTATACTAATATGAAGTACGATTTTCACTTGTTTTTCAGTTGCCCTTGCACACAAATGTTACTGCTGTTTCTGAATCACATTCAAAATATATGTTTTAATGTGATTTTTAATTTCAGGAAGGTACTGCATCTAAAAGAAACAATATTAACCACAGAGACAGCAAAATAGGATAAGAGTTGCAATCAAAAGCACAAGGAGAATTTGAAACGCACTTTCTGTCTGGAGCCAATATGCAAAGTGTCACTAGTTATACAAGTTAACAGCAATTATCTTAGAGGAGTCATTAAGTTGTGATTAGCAGGGAGGCATTCTTTAGAAAAATCAATGTAATTTAAAATTAGGTTTGCCAAACAGTTTTGCCACTTACAGCACAGTAAAACAGTAAGTTTTTTTTCATGCTGGTACTTATAAATAACCAAGGTAAGGCCAGCCAAGTTCCACAGTGTCTGCTCGTGCTCTGAGCATGCAAGCTCTAATCAGAGAGCTACATAGATAAATGAATCAGCTTTTTTGCTTAAGCTATTATGCCCTGTCTTTTAGCAATAAATATCTATTTTCAAATATTTATTAGTACACTTATCTAAAATTAAATGCCTCCTGTTACCCCAACTGAACGTAAATCCAGCAAGCAATTAAACCAAGAAAGGAGACATTTAGAAAATTGTTTAATTCCACTGTCTGATATTTATATGTAGTAGTATTCCACGTGGCCTGCAGTGGCAGCCAGAAAGGCTGGCTTGGAGGAACTAGATACCATAACGGATTTAACAGAAATAAACAACTAGGAAAAATAATCTTACCCTGACCCCTCAGAAATCAGATTTGCCACAGATAATCATGCTTAAGCATGAAAAACAATTAAATGGTATCTCTTACTTTTTAAAGAACTCTCAAATATTTTGGAATTCAGATTTAAATGAAAAGGCCTATCTGATACAGTACTTCAAACATAGCTTCCTACGCCTACTGTGGCAACCTGTCTACTGTCATAAGGAAAAATAAGGAAGTGTTCACTACCAGCAAGCCCATGCGTATTTGTTAGCAAACCGTTCTGGATTATAAAAGTAAATAATAGCTTCCTTCCTGAACTATTTCAGTGATGCCATCCCACTAAAATACTGGCAAAATATTTGCATTCCTGATATGATACTGTTGAATTACTCTGCTACAGTGGTCAATGGTTCAGAGTCCTAATGGCCACCAGTGAGAAGTGATGTCTTTCAGGGGTCCATACTGGGATCAGTGTTATTTTATATCTTCATTAATGACACAGATGAAGGGATCAAGTGTCCCCTTTGCAAATCTGCAGATGACACCAAGCTGAGTAGTGCAGTTGACACCCCTCAGGGATGGGATCCCATCCAGAGGGCCCTGGACAAGCTCAAGCAGTGGCCCATGGGAATCCCATGAGGTTTAACAAGGCCAAGTGCTGGTGCTGCACCTGGGCCGGGGCAGCCCCCAGTGCCAGCCCAGGCTGGGGATGAACAGACCCAGAGCAGCCCTGCCCAGAAGGACCTGGGGGTGCTGGGGCTGAGAGCTGGACATGAGCCAGCCATGGGCACTCCCAGCCCAGAAAGCCAAGGGTGTCCTGGGCTGCATCCAAAGCCCCGTGGGCAGCAGGGGAGGGAGGGGATTCTGCCCCTCTGCCCCTCTCTGGTGAGAGCTCACCTGCAGAGCTGCCTCCAGCCCTGGGGTCCCAGCACTGGAGGGACATGGAACTGTTGGAGAGAGTCCAGAGGAGGGACACCAAGGTGATCAGAGGGATGAAGCACCTCTGCTATGAGGAAAGGCTCAAAGAATTGTGATTACTCAGCCTGAAGAAGAGAGGGCTTTAGGACGACCTAACTGCAGCTTTCCAATACTTGAATAAACCTCGTAAGAAAGATGGAAAGGGACTGTTTACAAGGGCATATATAGAAAGTTAGGACCAGTGGGCATGGCTTCAAACTGACTGAAAATAGCTTTAGTTTAGATATTAGGAAGAAATTCTTTACTATGAAAATGGTGAGGCACTGGAATGGTGAGGCCAAATTGAATGGAGCTCTGAGGAAACTGGTCCAGTGAAAAGTATGTATGTCCAGGGCAGAGATGCTGGAATTATATGATCTTCAAGGTCACTTCCAACCCAAGCCATTCTACGATTTTATGATTAGTGTAGTGGTGTAGAAAAATTGCTTTCATAGATATTACTTCCTTACACAGCGAAGGTCATGGTGGCTTTTCTCTAAGATGCACGTACAAGAACCTGCCGTAACTGTTATCTGTTAAATGCAAAAATGTGCAGATTTAGAAAATAATGACTGCAGAGTAGCTACCGACAAATTGTGAGTTTGCAGATTGTGAGTTCTATTTCTAAACAAATAAGCAAATCCTTGTGAATTTAAACAAGATCCTTGAGGTCCTACTGTCACAGCCGTGTACAGAGAGAGGGGGTGACATCCAGACTCTGAATGTGTGTTATGGCTGAATCTTTAGTTGAAACCATTTAGCAATGATGCTACACATGGAATGAATTTCAGAGACAGACCACCACATACACTGCAAATTCAGAGAAGTGCAAAGGAGAACAAAAAAGTCCAAAGAAGGAAACCTTGAAGTATTGCTATAATTCTCCCTCCCAGTACAAATCACACAAGGGCATACACCAATTCAGTTGCACCATTTCATGCATGGGGAGACTGGGCTTTGAGCAGCAGTGGATTTCATTTTTCCTCAGGTTTTAGAGATTACATTTACATGCTTCAGGCCTCAAGGTGTTTCCTGGAGTTACAGTTTGATAGATTTTCTTTTTTTTTAAGTAGTCTTGTGCTATTTCATTAAGACTTAGTATGGAGTAAAAGTAAAAGTAGCCTTTTTTTTTCTTTTTTTCAAGAAAACCTTCCAAGTTTAATAGCAAAAGTAAGAAATAGCAACTGTACTGCCATGCTCTAATTTCCGATAAACATTCTTTGAAGTGTGCTTTTAGAATGCTTGGATAAACTTTAAAATAGTTCCACAAAAATGAAAAGGCTTTGTTACATGACAGTTGTGGGTTGGAGACAGATGCAGAACACAATACACCTCAAGAGTCCTCAGTGTGATTTATTGTCCCAAGCTTCCTTTTATAGCAAGTTCGAATTTCCTGCGCTAGGGAAGCCTATTGGTTGGGAATCCCTGCACCACCCAGATCTCTGACCAGTGATGTGTCTGCATTCAGGGCTTAGACGGGATTGACTGAGGTCTTTATACCCCTGGGGACTTCTAGAACAACCCAGGTCAGCCAAATGGGATCCATTATGATCATACTCATTTTGTCCAGCTGCAGACCAGCTGTACATTGCTACAAAACTTCACCTGGTATTTTGAAAATAAAATACTGTGTTTATAAAGTTCTGTACTTCTTGATTTCAACCAGGAGAACACACATATGAGAGAATATTTCACCACATTCACTGCTTTATTTTCATACCACAGGGGCTGACATACGCTTCACTGCGCTTTGCACATAGACAGCTGATCTTACTTATTGATATTTAGCCTTTCAAATCCCTTTGTATCTCTGACTTTTTTTCTAATTAAAAAAAGAACCCCTAACCTCTACCAGCTATTCATTAATGTACAGCTTTAAAGACTGCCTTTTCTTGAAAGGACACTGCAGATAATGGTCAATGGATCGTGGGGACTGAGAATGGATTTCACCACTGGTCTCTCGTGCTAACTTTAAGGAAACAGCAAAACCTCTGCCTCAGTTTCTCCTTTCCAAAATGGAAACATAGAACTATTTTTTTACTGAGTTGTAAACAGATGATTTAAATATTGCAAAGGCTCAGTTTTGTGAAAACACCAAGTCCCTATAAAATGGGAACAGCAGCATTGCCAAGAGTTATGATCTAAATTTATATGAGATGAACAAAATTTACACGGGTAGCTTCTTCCATTAGACAGCAGAAGTGAAGTCTTTTACAGGAAATCAGGAAGCTGTCTGCAGAATAGTTTTATCATCTCATCTGATAGTTCTCCTCTACTGCTGAACGACATTCAAGTTTGTAGTGAATTTCTGCTTATATAAAGCAATGATAGAGCAGAAGAAGAGCCAAGATAATCAAAGAGGAAAAAAATAAAATCCAGTACTCATCATAATTCATATATCTTTGGAATTGATTTGGGGTCCATTCTCTTTATACTTTAAGAATTAGAGCAAGTTGGTAGATCTGTTAGATTCATTTAATTCTGCTGAAGTTAGCAAAACCGATGAAAGACAAAATCAAGCTCAATGTATTTTTTGACAAATGCTATAAAGAAGAGAGATTACAGAATGTGAGCAATAACTGAGTTCTGCTGCTCTCTGTTCTCAGAACTCACCCAAAGGGTAGCAACACAGCAAAGCTTGTATGAGAAATTTGGAATTCTTCACACGTAATACCTTACTGGAAATATTTTAGCATACAAATTTTAGCATAGGAAAAAAATCTCCATGCCTGCTAAAATTATAAAACTATTGATTTGCCATGAAGTACTGTCTAAATCTTGATAAGAACGCCAAGGTTCTTAGAACTTCACTGTAACTTGGAAAGAATGCACTGAGACAGCAATGTATTTAAAACAAACAAGTGTAATACCAAAAACCCAACCAACTTAAAGGCAAATTTCAGAACCTCTTCATTAAATGATAATGAATCTCTTTCAGTGTGGCTGTCTGGCTAGCACTTCTGTTACTGGTACATTGGAAAAGGCAACAGAAAACAAGCGTGATGATGCTCTATATAATTTCTATGAAGCAAAATTGCCTCCTTTTAACTCAGAGAATATACCAGCAAATATATTTATTGGAAGCTGGAAGAGCATTATGTCTTTCTATGTATCATGATCTTAACAGATTGTCAATTATAGTCTCTAAATGCAGATTTAAATACCATCTAATAATGCACAAACTTCATCTAATGTTATTCAATTCTGAAAATGTTTAACAGGGCAACTTCTCATGCAATCTTACTGGAAAATAATCTGTCTAGAAGGAATATTAGGCTTTCAAACTGAAGTGAGAAAACATGGCAGTGTGCAATAGCTAGAAATTTCATAACTGAGCAATTATAAACACATTCAGAAATAAGTGAAGAATTTTTTTTCCTTCTGTCCCGTCTTAGGGCATCCTGAGTCTTGTTGATATGGTTCTCACTTTGTTAGGAATTCAGAGGGCTAGTAGTTGTATTATAGCATAGCTTTTAGTTTTGTAAAAGAAACATGATTTCTTGTTACCTGTCTGCACATCTTGGTGGTGTATCACTGGCTACCCAAAACGCTATCAGGCTGTTAAAGAGTAATAAACTGTCACCCAAAACAATAGAAAAAAAACCCCCACTTAAGAACAAGTATAAGGACTTTGACTGAAATGTTATGAATTTGATATTTTTTCTTCCTAATATTTCAGAAGTGTTTAACAAACCCAATGGTAAAATATCATCTTCTAGCTGAGTGCTCAGTTCATTGATGTGAATATTTTAAAGCTTAACAGCCTAAGTTTAGATGTCTTTCCAGCAAGCCTCAGCTAATTTTGCACTGAAACAGAACAGAAAGTCATGTGATTTCTTCATGGTATCTCAGCTATGACAGTGACTATTATGTTCTGCTGAAGGACAACCACAAACAGCATCAAATAATTTCTTAAACTGATCCAGCTACATCCACAAAAATGTAACTGTCTACACCATGAGAAATTATGCAGTTAATTGAATTTAAAAACCTAAGGAAATTTCCACTTGTTGTATTTTTGCCCCTCTGAAGAGTTCAGGCAAGAATTCTGTGATGTATTCACAAATCATTATACTTAACTATAATTTCATAGATTTTTCTAGCAGACCATTATTAATAAAATGAATATAAATATCTATGAAACCACATAACTGCAGATCTACCTTTCCCTATTTTCCTTCCCACAGTGATACATTGCATTAAAGCACTTAGCATTTAACTTTGCTGACAGTTAAAGATTTCCAAAGAAAACACAGTGCTATCCTATTAACCTTAGCTCTAAAATTTAGCAGTCACTTAAACCAGGTCAAACAGAGTAGGAATTGTCAGCCCCTCTGTGCGAGAAGTCATTTCCGTATAAAAGTAACACAGGCACATTTCCCCACTCACTAGGGAAGTTAGGGGAGAAGCAAAGTAACTAGTGTGCATCCTTGACAGAAACAGCAGAGGGGAGGAATATTTTCCACATGTGCAACTTGGAGAAATCACAGAAGGAATAGTGTACTAATACATAAGTTTGCTTTGCACTTTTTTAGACAGGTAAGCAGAGCAGACAGCAGAGCATGCTGGTGGTCAGCTGGAGCAAACACATCCACTGTCCAACACAGTGTTTCAGGTTTTTAAGAACTCAAAACAGAAACTATTTGCCAAGTTGTTCTGACATCCACCATGTTCAGAATTTCTCTTGTTACCACCACATTTACTGAGATGGCAGTGACTTAGAAAAAAAAAGTAAGAAGAAAACTCTGAAGCCCGTTCAGAATTTTAGTAACAAAATCTGTATTTAGAGGACACCTTGTTTTCTTTACTGTCCACTGTATGCAAAGATATTCACAGGCTGTACTGACAACGGTGATTAAAAAAGATTATGTTCTCACTCTCTTAATTCTGATTAAATTACTAGTTTTCAAGTTTCACATGGAAGCTCCAAGTATTTCCTGGATTATTGACAGAACACATAAAGGAGTTTATAACTCATTGCTAGACACAGTCCTGCAACATTTTGATTCAAATTTTCATCTAGATAAAAGCCTTCTTTATACTCATACTAACTTGTCTGTACCTAGGATAGGCATGGTAAATTTGAGTTTCTATTTGTCTTCGGTTCTCAAAATCCACAGGAGGACTGAAAACTTGGTTTCTAATAGCAAGATTGGAATTCCATTGGGAGGTAAACAGTCAGCCAAAGTGATATCCAAAGTGCAAGCAATGCATTCATATCGGATTGAAAGGTGAATTTTTCCCATTGCTCCAATCGCATTTTTTGTCAAGTACTTTCAGCAGAAGTGCAAGGATGACTCTGGTTCAGAAAGAATTCCCTCCCTCATGGAAAAAAAATAAATAAAACATTTCTCCACAAATCATAAATGCAAAATTATTTGCCATGGGCAAGTAGCTTGAAACCTGTAATTCCACATACAGATTCTCTAGGTAATGGCCTCAAACATTACCAGGCCTTCAAAGTAGCTCACTGACAGGATTAATCACCTCCACTACTAGTTACTTCAAAGTGTTGGCAAAATCTTAAAATATTTCCTGCACCAGCTAGCATCCCAATGTGCTTATGGAGATGTGTTTTACTTAACATTTGTCTTGGACAAAGCAGAAAACATGGAAGAAGTGATATGGCAGGCTAAATCTTTTGCTTGAGGCCATGAATGTAATGAATAAACGTTATTTAGCTGCCTGAAGATACGTATCAGTTTCCCCTAAAATAAACAACTACCAAATTGTACCCCAAAATGCAGAACAAGACTCTTCATATTCCCATTCTATCCAGTTGTTACACAACTGCATGAAGTTTTCAGTTACGGCACTGCATTAATAAGTGGAATCCTAATGCCTTTTCTGATTTTAGTGACTTTGGGTTTAATCCTGGATTTAGAAGAGTTCACTTACTACTTCCTCCTGCTATCTAGATGAAGTATTAATGTGACTAAACTTCTGCTTGGTATCTCTGCTGCTTTTTTCCTTAGAAAATGATGACAGTAGTTCAGCTTATTTGTGTCATAGTAAGACCAAGGGAAGTATCAGTAAGCAGAGCTGATACACCTCGAATTCTCCATTGGCTTTAATGTGATTCCCACATCCTGTTTGACTTGTTTGTGTGGCTCCTTATCCACTGCACCCTAGGCACCACAAGGCATAATTTTGTTCATCATGATGAAACAAGGTCTGAGCACCTTTAAACTAAGTTCATTCCCACTAATCAACTGAATAAAATTTACCTTCTCTGTGATGAGGTTTGGGAGAGCAGTGAGACTAAATCAGTGAAAAATAATGTTTCTGTGGTAGGGGAAGCAGTAAGTGGAAGTAACAGACCATAGAAAACCAACATGACATCCTTTCCTGTGATTACATCAATCATTTAATACATGTCAATAATTCCTCAGTTCAGCAGGAGCCCAGTGTGGTCAGACAAGATGGAGACCATCACAGGTACTAAATCAGAGAACACATTTGTATCCATACCTTTAATTTTTATTTCAGCCAAAAATTAAATTAAATTCATTTATTCCTATTCTTTATAAAGAAGTTTTAGAAGTATTTGTTTCTTACAAATACGGTGCTTATATACTTGAATCTCAAAAACTAAAATTTTCTGAATCTTCCAAAGTTGCAAATAGAGCAAAATGTGACTTTTTCCTAATGAAATTCTCCTATTGCATTTTTCTTGGCTCCCAGTTACATTTTGCATTGTAAATTATGAATCTTGGCTAAAAAATATTCTTTTCCACTGTATACTACAGTTCAAAGCCCACTGTCTCACCAGGGTACAAGGAAGAAAACAATTTTTTAATCAAATATTTACATTTAATTTGAATGACCTCTAGATGAGGGTTAATGCATTTTCTTAAAGATTTAGGTATTTCTGGTAGCATCACAGAGTCAGCTATGACCACTGCAGCACCAAAACCTCTGAACTGTAGACTTCTGAGCAAATAATAACAAGACATCAATTTAGACTAAAATAGCATTGTTATGTCACAGTTTGCTGTCTTTATTATCTTTTAAAATGCTAAATCTTTCAGATAAAGGTTACTGTATGTATTGTAAATATTTCAAGGTAGAAATATTGCAACTTCAGAAATGTATTTAAAAAAATTTAATGCATTAGTATTTCAAAATAATAACACAGATGGAAACATACCCAATATACAGCATCTGCATATTTTTATACTTAGGTTAATGTAGGGTTTTCCCATTTTTTTGGTATAAGATTATAAAAACAGTAAAGTAACGTGTACAGATATATTTTATAGAGGAAAAGGTTTTACAAGATCTAATTCTTCCCCCTCCTATCACCCACAAACAAAGTACTGCCACCTTGTGTACATAAATTACATATTTGTGAGCCAGTCCATACAACAATGCGACTCTTCTCTTAAGAACTCCCACAACTGTGAATACAGTATTTTGTTTCATGGCAAGGAGAGACATGGTTGCAGTCACACTCTGACTACAGCACCAAGAGGTGGAAGTGACACAAAAAGTTGATAAGAAATTTTTTAGACTACTCCTCAATATTCATCAGGAGTAATCAATTTCAAACATAAACAACTTTCAGTCATCCTGACTCAGACATTCTATAGGATGTTACAATGATTAGAGGCAGTGTTACAAGAAAAACATTTCAGTGAAATGGATGCAACACAAAAGGCATCTTAAAATAATCCATAAATCTTTGTTATGGTAATATAATGTGTAATAATCCACAATCTTTAGCTTGATTCAAGAAACTGAGATCATGCTAAGCACTTGCAAGTGAGACAGATTGAACTGAAACACGCATAACTCTTCAGCTGAATCCAGATTGGAAAATCTTTCTGTCCTTTAAGAACTGTTAGTGTGGCAACCAAGAAACAGCCATAATTCTTGTCTACCAGTTGGCATCAGCTATAATAATTACCACCAACTCCCAACAGATTATTCTGAACCACTCTCACTCCCTTTTAGTATAAGAAATTATGAAAACACTCTATGTCCTTGCAAAAAATACAATAGTGATCACAGTAATCTCAGATCTTGGTTTCTCTTGTGCCTCTCAACTGGACACACACACAAAAAATCCCCTTTTCCTTTAGTCAGTTTCTTTTTACTAGTGGTAACCTGGTGATTTCTAAACTGTCTCTACTGTTCAGCATGGCTTGTCTTTGTGAGAGATGCTTGGACAAAGCTGGATAACTTTGCCTTCACTGCCACCCTCTGGGCTCCTTGCTTCAAAAATAAGACTGAGTCATGGCATAGAGATTTCAGGATGGTTTGAAATCTTGCACGTACTTATTAAATATAGTACTGCCTACTTACACAGCACCTTGCTCCTCCAAAAAGATCTCTGTCAAATGGCTTTATAGGTCTGTGTGTTACATTGCAGCACAAGAGAAGTTTGAACAATTTTAAGCCTACAAATAAAGATAAGCCTACCCTACTACAAAACAATTATATCATCTAAATGTTTACAACTGATTTGTGACTGCAGATGAAAACATGTCCTATCACTGAGAGCTCACCTTTTACATTCTTATTTCAGTTACAACTATCAAAACCTCACTGAAAATCCAACATCCACAGGGCACATTTTTATTTTACCCAGTTACATAGTCCCATGATCATAGGTTCCCATACTAAATATATGTTTATGATACTGTTTCTGAAAACATCTGAGAAGCTTAATTGGTTTTTTGTTTGGTTGGTTTTGGGTTTGGGGTGTTTTTTACACAAAAACAAAGAGGCAGGATTTAAAAGGAGTCTTGAGCTGCAGCACAGGAAAAGCTCTTCAGATGGGACTCAGTGTCTGTGTCCATTTCCCCCAGTTGTCTTAGATAATCACTGTGTGCTGTAGCAGATTCCCTGACAACAAGAAGGCAATTAAATCGTTACTAAGGTGGCTGTAGCCTGAGATGATTTGGAAGGGTCGGCAGATGGGAGCTCTAGCTGACTGAAGAGCTAGAATGGGAACCTGCTGATCCTCTTTTTCCTTTCTTAACCATCATCTTCCTTCGCCTCCAGGGTCCACTATGTCAACTTCCACTCAAAATAATTTTCAGTTGTACAACAGACTAATTTTGTTCAACTTGTGAAATGACAAGAAAAGAGTTTGAAGGTTACTAAGGGTGAAAATAGTGATGTTTGTTAAACAGTGGAAAAAGAATTTTCAGATTATGTCTGCACAGTGGGAGTTTTTGATTTCCTACACAATTTGGATAATTTCTTTAATCAGGTAAGTTTATTAGAAAAATCAATAAAACAAGAATTTATCCTACAACTATCAACAAAAGGAAAAGCTAGGCAGGGGTAACATGCAAACAATTAAAGTTTTTATCAAGGAATTCGCCAAGTATTGAAGTCATGGAGGAAAAAACAATGCTTTGCAAACATCCAAGTGCTTTTAAAGTATGTTTTTCCCCTTAGCATAACAAAATAGATTAACAGAAGAATAATAAATATGAATATACTTCCTTGTTTATATATAACATGGTTCTAGATTTGTTTATGCCTCATATGAAATGATTTAGCAAACCCGCAAAACCCCACTCAAATAACCCTTCATAAGCCTCTCAACCCAAGAAATTCAAGGAAGGCCGAAGTGGCCACTAATCTTTACAAGCACTCAAGTTAGAGTGAAAGGAGTATAAACACCCTTAATAAGCTGTTCCTAAGGATTCTCAAATACTTTAGCAGTGGTCTTTGAAGACAACCACAATAATGCAATTAACAACTTATTACCATACTTTGTAATCCCCTGCAAAAACACACTCAAATACTNCTGAGACATCTGGGAAAAGTGCATTTCCTAACATAAAAATAAAAGAGCTAGATAAAGTTTTACATAGGAAAAAACACTTGAAGAAAATAATGTTTAAAAGAATGCCTCTGGAAACAGTACTATTAAAAATCAAAGATACAACCAAGTCTTTTAAGCTATGCGCTGAATCTACCAGTCAACAACCAGATAGTTATACTGGATCTTATGACTGCTGGAAAAATGCAATTGCATGAAGTATTGTCAATGCAGATTTTGCCCTGTAATTATGTATTACATGCATGTGTTTCCCAACAGCTTGGTATATTAAGCATCAATAAGAATTTTTAAAAAATGTAACACCACAAAGCAACACCAAACCCACTATATGTAATTCCAGTGAGGAAAAAAAATTCTACCTTTAGGGAAAAATGAAAATGTATTTACAGTTCTCATAAAGAAATTGCCACAAGTTAGGTACCTTGAAAATTAAAAAAAAACAAGACTTTTTAATGTTGAATGGAGTTTTACCTCTAACATCTATGTTTGTACATGTGACTAGATTTGCAAACAGATACCCAGCTTCCTAAGCATCTCTATGAATAAAAGCCAGATAAATATGCATGACAATGTAGGGTCATTAAATATTGAAATTTTTTATTGAAAATGTAAGTTGCTACACAGTCAAATATAAGAATTTGTCAAATGTGACAAGAAGCCAAAAAAAAAAGAACCTTGAATTGTGCACAAATGACATACAGAATTTATCTAAAGAATTTTATGTGAAGTTGCCTTCCTTTGGTCTTTATCTCCAAGTGAGGAGCAGGCAGGCAGACTTTACATTTCAGTTTGAAACTTGGAAAATGGCAGACAACTGTTGCATAACACCACCATGAGTGGGTTTTTACCATCATTCAGCTCAAAAGTAAGATTCCTCCTAGTCCTCCAGAAAGATGTCTCAACACTTCCTCAAGCCTTTCATGTTAACACTCATATTTCAGAAAACTATAGCAGTGTTCAGTATTCAGGAAAGCAGTTGAAATTCTGCATCTTAAAACATCCAACAGGAATGCAGGACACAGAAGAAAATCAGTCCAGCCTTCCAGAATAGGTGGGAAGCTCAAAATAAATGAAAGAGGCTGCTATCTGTAGCAGATCAAAGGGCTTCAAGCCATGAATTAGAGGTTGCCTGCTCTATACAGATAACCCTTACATGGAAGGATGAGCATTCTTTAAAATTCTCAGGAAAATTCCGTAAAAATCAAGATTCCAAATGAACCTCAGCACACTGTGTATCATACACTTAGACATGTGTCATAGCCAATAATAGTTTACTGCAGAAATAAATATGGCAAATATGATTTGCCTTCTACATATGCCTTTTTTAAAAAAAAATCACAGCCTCTTAACATCAGTTCATATATTTCATATAAGAAAAATACATACTTTTTGCTCTTTCTGTAACAAAAACATCAATGAAATTCCTTTAGAGTATTGAAAGCAGATGCTTCAGCTCTCTGGTTTTTATAACTAAGATAAAATATGTGTCCTTATGTATAAAAATAGGAATATTTCTAACAGCATGGCTATTTGCCAGCTGAACTAAATAGAAAACCTCCTGATAGCAGCAGTTCAAGAAAAAGAAAATTAAAGATAATTCAGCTTACAATGCCAAATAGGGGGACACTCTTGAGCCACTTTTAATGAATTTTTTATATCATAAAAATATATTTATATTTAACAGTACAGTGGCTATTGTCAGAAGTCAGAAATGCTCTTTTTCAGTGGAAAGAGGAATTAATAAACCCTCATATAAGTACTGTCTCAAACTGTATTTGAGAATGGGACTGGCTTTCATTAGAGGAAGCCATATAAAAGAAATCAAGGACTCCAATCAAATTGGAAAAATCTATTATTTTAAGGATCCATTTTGCCTGAAGTTGGTATTGAAAACATCTTGTTTTCAGTGTTCTGTGGTAAACAAAGAAACATCAGAATTTTTGACAATTCAGGGTACATGGAAAAGCATCACCTGAAAAAACTAGGGCATCCATCTACAAATGTCCACTTTTATATATTTTCTATCAGACCTGTTGAAGATTTACAGCTATATTGCGCTTTGTGTTTCAAATAAGACATTTTACTTTAGTCAGAGCACTCCAAGAAAACTAAATATTACTGCTGACATCTTGTCAAAAATACCTGCAACAGTATTTTGTCTCAGATTTTGAGAGGAAATAGATTTTTCGTTTCACCCCTCTATTATTCAAGTGTTTTGGTTCTAACCATCTAAATTTTTTTTCAACATCACAGAAAGAATGGACACAACTCTCACTTTTACTCCCACACTCAATTCTTGTGTTGTATTGCATACTCTGATGCAAAGATCCTTTGGCATATGATTTGGGGCACATGTCCTATGCATATCTTCATCTCTATTTTCTTCCTTTTTTAAGTGGCTTTTTATAGTTTGATTCCATGCATATTTTACTTTTCGCTACCAGAAAGGACAACAATGCCTCCAGCCACAGCCAGCTCAGAATGCCTAAGGGTGGAATTTATCCATCTAGAAAGCCTGGGTACAGCAACCCACAACGTACCAACACAGGTACTATAAATACACAGGCACTACATGCACCAGCAACAATTAATGTTGGTAGCATACAAAACAGTAACATCTACACAGGAATATGGGACAAAACTAATGGTCACTGAAGACCCTCTAGAATTAACCACTACAAAATACTTTCAAACACAATCAGAATCTATGTTGCAAATAAGAGACCCTAGACCTTCATCTAGAGACCTCAGTCTAAGAATCAATGCTAGAAAAGGAATCATCCTGGATTAATATCTCCTTCCATCAGGGCTAAAGGGTCCCCAGCCTATAAATATGTTGAATGCCATCCTTTTACTTTTTTAACTATTTGGCCACACCAATGAGTCAAAAACATTCAAAAAAACTAGAGGTTCTTTTCAGCTTTTGATCAGCACACTACTGAACCTGATGTATTCTTTTCTTCTCATCTTATCACCCGGCTGTTTGCCCTTTCTTAAACAAGCTCTGGAAGAAGCTATTGAGTTCTATGATACTATGATACAAAGTGAGTTAGAGTAGAAAGATGAGGAAGATAACTACTGACAAGTCTTCCTGACAGACATATGAAAAAAGAATTCCACAATTTGACCTCCAGGGCCTCATGGATTTACTCTGTTGCTAGTTCAGATTCATGATGAAGGATAAAGAAGTTTCTTCTGCCCAAGCGAAAACAAGTATATAGTTCATCCAGCTTCATACTGGGCTGAGCAAACTATCTGTCTATACTCTAATTAGCTGGAACTTAAAAAACAATTAAGTGGCTCTTTCTATAAAGGAGTATGGAAAACCATTCATTAACAACTCGGACAAAAGCCATCAAATGTTCGAATCCTGCATAAGGAAGAGAAACTATTTTCTTCTTTCATGACTCTTGGACCGTCTACAGAAATTCTTAACACTGCAGTCAAAAACCTCAGGTCTGTCAACCACCTTGACTTAAAAGTCTGAGGAATAAAGCTTGTCAAGAGACTAGTAAGACTGTTTATCAAGAAATTTTGAACACATCCAAACTAAAGCTGCAATTATCCAAGCCAAAAATAATAAAAGAAAAGCTTCTAAATATCAGAAAATGAAAAGCACATTACCATCTTAGCAGATGGCTGCAAGAATAAGAAGGTATCTGAACAAAATGGTCATGGTCCAGGCACAACATCCTTTCTGCAAAATACAGCATATTCACTGCCAAAGAAGCAGAGAAACAATCAATCTGCAGGTCCTCATCCTTTAGCAACTCCTCTAAAGGCCTGTTATACAAGTGAGTCTTTGAATTTGAAAGCTACCTCAACTCTTTACACCCAAGTTCCTTGTGCTCCCTGAAGACCATAGGTGTCAACTGTAAATCTGTTCCTTTGAAAAAACATAACATGCACAACATTAAAATATTGAGGGTCAGGAACTGAAGTATTTTGAACATGAGGTTAAAAGAGAAGCCAAGTAAGCCAGCAAGAGCTTCACGTAGCTTAACACGTTGAAATGTTCCTAGAGTGTCCTTGATACTAATTTAATGTTAAAACCTGCCTCTGGAGGAGGGGTTACTGAGGTTCTTGTGAATGACAGATCCCTTGGGGTGGACTAGAGTGAAAGGACATTGAACAGTGCTGTGTTTGCAATTTAGCATGAGAATCTTGCTGATAACACAGTAATGTTTTAGTTGTTGCTGAACTGTGCTTACCACAAGTCAAGCTCGGCCAGTGCAGAGGTGGATAAGGAGCTGGTTGGGAGCATGGCCAGCAGAGCTGACCCAAACTGGCCAAAGGGATATTCATAGCACAGAATGCCATGTCCAGTATACAAACCAGGGGGAGTTGACCAGGAGGGGCCCAGCACTGCTAGGGGACAGTCTGGCCATCAGTCAGGGGATGGTGAACAATGGCACTGTACTTCCACTGTTTTTCTTGGGTTTTCTTTCTCCCATTTTGTTGTCTCTCTTTTCATTACAACAGGAAAAGCAGAATAGCAGGAACAGTAGTGCTCTAGAACATTACCACTACTACTGCTGCTGCTGCTGTTTTATTTCAATTATTAAACAGCTCTTATCTCAAGACCCGGGTTTTGCCTTCTTTCTGATTCTCCTCCCCATCCCATGGTGGGAGTAGGTGGTGGTGTGAGTTGCATGGTACTTAGTTGCTGACTGGAGTTAAGGCATGACTATTTTCTGCTTTTACATGGTAAATTGGGGATTTTTTTTTTGTACACCATTACTATCTCAAATTCACCCCAAAGCATTTAAAGTGAGATAAAACTCATAAACCGAAATTTTTTTCTATGCAGAAGTCATCCAGATAAGCCTGTCAAATGTACCATGCAAATGCTTACTGAAAAATACCCCAACCTGTCAGAAATCCTTTGCTCACTGAGCTAACTCAAACCAGTGATGCTTCTCTGATATTTCAAGAATTGCTACAAGTACTCTGCATGGAAGTCCTTTCCCGGTCAAGGTGACATGCCAAACAAATGCTTCAGCATAACATCTTGGCTGATTTGAAGAGCTATTACTCTGGGCATATTTGCATGACCATCATGTTATGAGAGAAGCATCCCCTCACTTAGACACACCAGCATCTCTGGGAGATGACTGCCTGCAGCATGGCGCCAGGGTAACTGGGTAGTTTCCCCAGAAGTAACTGTGTCATACAAGTCCCTCTTTGTCACAGTACACAGGGGTATGAGCTGGTGAACCTCACAGTTAGAAAGCATTGGCTATTTGGCTAATCTGGACAGGTTTTTAGCTCTGGGGCTTGTGATTCATTTCCCTTTATTGTCAAGGGAGCAGTTAACTACAAATGCATTTGCTAAATTAATGCATCTGTGAAAGCTGCTGCAGCTGATTCAATAGCATGGAAACTCAACCCCTCAAAAAATACAGACATTTTGTAATATAATCTACACAAACCAAAGCAAAAATAACTTCTAGTAGGACATATTATAAAAATGGTCACATTTAAAGTAAACATCACAAGTAAAGTAAACAAGAAAGCATGTGCTTTCACTAATTTCTGTGATCTGAGAAATGCTGCCTTTTCTCATTTATATCTCAATAAGCTTTACCATCAATAAAATCAAATAGCTGCACAGGAATCTGGGAAACAAAATTCTGAAGGAAAGTAGCAGTTCTGTTCAACTTACTTGGCTGTTAAAAATCGTAACCTTAAAGCATGAAGAGAAAGGGCAACCAGGTGTAAATGTGACATATTCCCATTTCTAGTCAAGGACAATGCACTCACTTTCTGACCCAGACAAAGTTATAAAGGGCCAATCTTGCCATAAAGACTGTACTGGTTAATACAGATGATACAGGTTAATACTGGCTTACACATTAATCATCAGAAAAATAATTTACATTTATAGCGTTCTAGCTGTTAGTCAGTTATAGAACAGGTATGAATGATTATTAAGTCATCTAAGAAATAATACCAGAATATAGATTCTTGTAAATGAAAAAGAGTTTATATAAGCTAAACGCATTACTAGAATTTCAGGTGCATGTGTTTGTACAACAGACATCAAAATGAAAAGTTTTGAAACTTTCCAGTTCTCTGTTCTCAAAAAGTAAGAAGTTGTTTAGACCCCTGCCTTGCAACACATTGTTACAAATATCTGGCACAATAGCAGAAAACCTGCAATCCTACACTTCAGATCTATCATTCATACGCTGCTGGTCTAGCAGCAGCATTCAGAAACTGCCCCACTGAATATTGGTGTGAGTTACTGGAGGAAAGGCCACAAAAACAGCAAAAGATCACTTGAGGAAGAAAAATACTCATACTAGCAATTTTCAGGTATCACTTTCTCTCACTATGTGTAAGGTTTTATCCCATGTCAGAAGATGACTCAAAATTTTAAATGTTTTTTAAAACTTCCAGATAGTTCAATATCAATAAAAAAATCAAGTTGAAAAATCAACAGAAACAGGGAACACAACTCTTGTGGTTCAAGTGATTACCTGAGACAGATACTCTGCTCATCAGCGCAAAAAAAAACCCCAAAACCAACAAAACACATTGTATAATATGAAAACCCGAATCTCTCTTTTTAGTTAATAAAATAGTGGCTGAAAACAACTACTTCCAGACAGAAGATTAAATTTCTTGAACTTTCTGCACTGCTTGAAAAATAGAAAGCATAATTCCATATATCAACCCTAGTTTTCTCCATTTTAAGTGACTCGTTAATAATGACTTGATTATCAAGTAATTAATATAAAAATTCATTTTTCAATCACTGAAAGCCCATGAAAACTAAATAGCATAATCAGTGTTATTTACAGTCACATATAGAAAGCCCAATAATTTGTTATTGGTCTGATTAAATCTTTAAAGAGTGGACATAAAAGAATGCATAAAGGATAAAAAACCACACTGCTTGCTGTACCCTCTCTTATATCGTCATGATTGCAAATGCATCTTGAAAGAAGGACAAGATAAATATAAATCACAGAAACATATGATTATATGACAGAAAAAAAGTAAATTAGAATTAGAATAAATTAGAATAAAACCTAAATAAATGTATGAGATTAGCACCTTCAGTTAACAGGAAAACTATTTTAATCAAGTAACTATATTTTTGATGTATCTGTTGTATCTGATTCACTGAAAATATACGAAAATATAGTATTTTTTAGATTAGGATTAAATGATAAAGCTCTGTTCTAGGAGATACTGGTTCTAAGGCCACTTCATTGGGTAGGGGCTGGAAGTTTTCTTTGAGTTATTTAATGACAGACATTATAAGCAAATCCACATGGCAGGATGGTTTAAATTTTTTTTAATAATAAAGCTTCTTTTTAAGACCTGGATACTACAGCTGTTTGATTCTTGAATGCTAATTGAAGTGATTTATTAGAATTGCTACCTGAAAACATTTTTCATTCATAAATTTGATTCCTGTGTCAGTAATACTTTAGCATGTAATTTTAAGCGAATAAAGAAAATTAACCCATGAAAGAATAAATTATGATAATGAATTAAAAAACACTGGCTACCACAACACCAAGTATGAAGAAAATATTAAGAATAAACATGAAAAAAAAAGGTTGTAATGTTTTTTTTACATAGATGACACTTCATTTTTGTTTTTCAAAACCCTGTGATTTCTCCAAGAGTAAGCAGAGGAGAGCTCTAGTCAGCACCACAAAGGCACTCCCTTGGCACTCCAAACAAACAAGCAATCAAAATAAAACAGGGATATTAAGAAGCTTTTCTATTTTCAATGCTGACAACTCTATAAATACAGCGTAAATAATTAAAAAAACCCCAAAAACCAAAAACCACCACCCAAACCCTATTTTAAAGTAAAATATTGTATTTGTTCAGTGTTATAGACTAGTGAGAGATTACAGCTGTTCCATTTATCAGCTTGGCAAACACTGTTTCATAAGTAAATTAGTCTGAACTGATCAATGATGGCAGAAATGTAACTGAATAATAAATATTAAATCCTGATTTGCCTTGTGCTTGCTTCTACATCCTGTTTCCCATTTGCAGAGACGCAATCTCTGTAGTTAATGCTCCCTTGTGTCTGGACTTCATTCAAACCACAATAAAATCATTCATACAAAAATCACCACAGTCCATGTTTATTTATTCATGAAATGCTTCATATGGAAAAGCAGGCATTATAAGACAGAGTAATGCACACAAAATTTTCCTGGGATCTTGAGCACTTTCTTATTAATCTCCAAAACAAGATTTAGAGAGACAAAAGCATATCCAAGTTGTTCCCTGTTCTTCCACTGACATGATTTGGAGATGAATCCGTAATCTCCTGTCAACAGCACAGAAAAAAACACACACACACACCCCCATCAGTTTACCTGACCTCTAACAACCCTACATACCCATAGTAGTAACAATAAAGTATCCCTTCCATACCTATTCCAGTGTTTAAATTGATGATTACCAAAAACATTTATGGGCAGCAATACACAAAGAATTACCTCCCCACAGCCTTTTCAACGCTGCAAATCAGAAAAACAGGAATAGAACACATGGCAATAACCTGTCACAGTGCCAATATGAAGTGATAGGCCATGAAGAATCCATAATAAAGAAAAACTTTTATAACAAGAAGTAAATTTGACTTGCCTCAACAATGTATTGGAGGAACTTGCTATTTCTTTTGTGATTCTCTCCAAGAAACTCCATGTGTCCTCAACTCTTAAGGACCAGAGATCAACTACATAGCTGATTTTGCAACTTCCATCATTAAAATATTAACCATGAACTATTCTGTATTTCGTATCTCTCCAGAAGATTGCTTTTTTCTTTTGTGCACTTCCTACACCATGACCATCCCAGAGAATGCAGTACTTCTAATGGTAAAAAAAATGCAAGAATCAGTCAGTTGGTTCAAATTTTGCTTAGAAGGCAGTTTTGTCCCCTTCATATCTGCAGAAAATATATTCGCTTAGAAATCTAAATGGTTTTAAGTTCATACATAGTGACTCTGTGTAGGGAAAACCATCTTGATGGATTATGCAAATTTCTATTACTTGTTCCTCAGTTTGGCATGAACAATTCTATCAATTGTATTTTTCACACGGGGGAAGAGGAGATTTTTTTAAAATGTTAAGATGTATTTAAAGAGATATGCAGATATACTATCACATTCAAGCACACACTTCCAATTATTATGTCAGAATTACTCAAAACGCTTACATTAAATTACTTACATGAACCTTTGCATTAGAAATAAAGCTATTTAAAACTGACTTTGAACATGTGAAATAAATCATGAAGAAAAATCACAAAAAAAATATTAAGCATGTTAAAAAAAGATTAGAAAATGCTGTTTTGTGGATTTTCACCAAATCTAATGCCCATCTGAACACAGCTACCCACACACTCCCGATAAATAAAAAAGCTCTTGAGATTTATCCTAATCATTTTCTAAGAAAAAGTAAACAATAAGAATGCAAATGAATGTATACTGGGCTCTGTGAATATTTTGGTATGTATAGATATCTTTTCCTAACTCCCAAAATAAAAATCAAGTCCAGGTTCCTCCTGCAGAGCACAGTGAAGTGATGTGCAGATGCAGATAGGGCTCCTCAGGAGGACAATCAGCCACGGGGCTGGGCTGCAGTAATGCAGGATGTCCCTCACTTACCCGGAGCACTGCACTGTGTCATGTAAATATAGACTTCCCCAGCATCTAGTTACAAATCGCCATGCTTTGATAGCTGGCACCCGAAGAGAAACATCAGGTGAGGAACTAAAAGTAGGGATGCAACCAACAGTGTTTGAATCCTGGCTTCCTGATTGCTAATTTGATTTTGATAAGCCTGAACTGCTGTTACCTGATGAGAAAGTGCACCATGTTGCCTGTTGTGCTGATATCTTGGGCATCATGGCTTCGCCTCAGTAGAGCTCTCAGTTCGTATCAGAATTGGACAATCAAATTGTTTTTTCAATTTTTCCATCCTAACCCACCTCTGGCCTCAACCTTTTATTTAAATGCAGTAATTTAAAAACAAGAGTGGTTTTTCACCTGTTTTTGCTTCTTCTGGTAATTTGTAAGGAGAGTTATTTGCATTTCATACTGCAAATACTAAAAAACTAGCAAAATTTCTGTTAGCTTTCTTCCACTTCCTCACAACCCAGGTGCAGAAAATCACTACTGTACTGCTGAGGGCATAGCAAAAGGGGGATAAAAAGAGCTGAGGGGAGAGAAGAGAAAGAAAATAGAAGGGTGAAGGCAGAGGAGAGGGATGAAAGTGAAAGGGAGGAAAGAGGGAGGAAAGGAATCTGTCTGATAGGAAAATAGAAACAGAAAGGTTGATAGCTAGAGTAGCAGCATATTTTTAATAGATTTAATGTATTATTAACAACTACGTGACTCAAGATTTCTGATTACAAGCTTTTTAGACACTTGTCGTGCTCCGCAACACTGGTTTTCTAAAATTTACTTTAAAACATCCCTGCACACACAACTGACAACTAAACTTGCATTAATCACATCCTTCTCCTTTTTGGTTACGAAGACAAACTTTGTATTTTACACACAGCATAAAACTTTAAATATTATTTTCCTGCTTTTCCTAACTAATAGCATGCTCAGAAAGTACTTCAGAGCTCTCTTTTGATAATTAAATATAATTTATTGCTTATGAAACTATAATATAAAACCAAATTGCATCTTCAACTTGATTTCTTTCTAAATATATACAAATTTAGACTCCCCTTCAGACTAAAGCAGAGAAAATGAACAGAGATTTTTGTTCCTGCTCTAGTAAAGCTAAAAGCAAACAGAACAAGGACAGGTGAAATATTTCAACTTATTACAGACTATCCAAGAGCCAACAGCATGACACAAGTGTATCTCATTCAGCATTGTATTAATAAAACTAAGATGTGAAAGGCAGAATTGAGGTGCTTCATACTGCCTTCTGCTTGCAGTCCAGGAGACCCATTTCCAAAACAGACAAAATTAGCTCTAGATAAGACTTTAGCAATTAAATGTCAGGTTGATGGTATCAGGCTTAGGTGATCTGTTGCAAAGGCCAAGATAAAACAATGTAAGAGATTCCCTATGTGTCAAATAAAGCTATTAAAAAAGACACTGTTCTGCCTGATCTTTGCCAAAAAAAAAAAAAAAATTTGTGATAAAGACTGCTTTCCTTGTGTTCCCCCACCTTACTGTCAGAACAGTGGAATGCTAAAACAGGCTTCCTAGGAAGCAACATGGTATAAAAAGTTAGACATAATTTTGTAGTGGTGTCCTAGTACACTCAACTGCCTCAAGCAGAGAACAAATTTAAAATAAATTATTGGTCTTCCAGGTTTACATTTTTATGATCCTATAATTTTCATGAATTTCTAATTTCTAATTTTTTCTAATTTAACCACCAGAAACTTAGTAACTGCTTTCTGGGTTCCCTCCCTTATTATGCAAAATGATGCCTGAGAGCAAAAATAGTTTCATAAACTTTACTGAAGTGCAACATATTCATTTTTAAATGCATTTAATATCTGAAAAACCTTACTTTGCCTAAATTCACAAAAGAGTTCAAATCTGTGCATATTGTTCTCCTTTGCAAATTAAAGGAATATTAAAAATCAGCATAATTGTTTTTGAAGAAGCAAACATTCTTTTAATTAAATTATCAGATGTCAAATAAATTGAAACAGTACATTCATGCTAAAAAGTTAAAGCTTTCTATTTTTAAATAGTATTTGGAAATCAGCTAATGGACAAAACCAAACTAACTGTGCACCAAACTGCAAATGTTTTACTGGTTTAGTTAAAGTGTTTCTTTTGCCAACTGACAGAAATGCATTTAAAACAACATACACAGATCCATCAATACCATGGTAGCTGAGTAACAGAATAAGACTGTGCTAGTAAACCATAATCAATTCCTAATTAACATAAAAGATCTATCACACACAATGTTTAAGTTCATCATAACTTGGAATGAACACTGCTTGGAGGAAGAACTAATGCACACATATCCACCTCTATCTGCTACTGCCTGCATCCAAATTAGCATTTTTGGTTTTCAGCTTAGTTCAAATGAAGTGCTCTCACAGGCTCTGGTTGCCCCATGATAAAAAGTCTTTCAGGCCACTTTGTGCTTGCTCATTTTTTTTTCTCTGAAGATTTTGAACACCTCTTGGCTTAGGGATTTCAGTGATCGAATTTGTGACACCTCTTTCTTCTAATTTTATTTATGGTGGTTCCAATTTCTTATTATTTGTTTTTACTTCCTCTGCTGGTGGGTAACTGCTGATGATTCTCAGACTTCCTTCTTTACCATTTTTCATTCTCCTTATGCTAGTCTGTTTTGCAAAATAGAAGTCTGAATATACACAATTACTACTCAAGAGAGATGGCAGTACTATATGCTGCATAATTTCTTCATTATTTAAGGTCAGAGGTTTCAATTCCGCATTGTCTCCTCCCTGTCTCTATTCACGGAAACAGTTAAAATGTGGAATTGCTTGTTTGGTATACTACTCTCAAGACACAAGCTACAAAGTACCACCTTCTGCGGTAGCTTCCAAACAAGCCTCCTCCTTATAACTATTGTCTTTGTCTTTTAAGGATATCATGATGATCTATTTAGCACAGATGTTGACTAGCTCTGAAAAATGACCTCCCTTTTTTTCACCAGCAGCATTGGGGACTATGCCTTTTTTATATCTCTTTCCTTCAGTTCCCATCAGGCTTTCCTGTACTTCTTATATGTGTGAGATGACAATTCCGTACCTGTATGCCAAGCAGTCAATGTCTTCTGTTTCCACTCAGTGAACCAAAAACTCTTGCCTCAAATTCTTTTGTTGTGACCAGTCTTACATAAGTGGAGCCTTTGGTACCTGGGCCTCCTCTCTCTGGATATGGTAACAATACCCTTCCCATCTTCTCTAGCATTATGTCACAGGGGAAATGAAAAAAGTCAAACAGCTGTCCCTGAAGTTATTGTAAAGGTGAGGAGGCAAACAGTGGCCTTTGATTACACCTTCCCCAACAGGAAGCACCTTCCTCCCCCAGCAACTCCTGCCGCTGCAAGGCACGTAAGTGAGGACAGCAGAGGGAAAGCAGGGACAATGTGAAAAGGGGCTCTCCTCAGGTCTGTTTTCCAGGTATGTTTCATAGTGAGTTAGTGTACTTCCTGCATTTGTTTGATTAAGACAAAGTTTTTAAAGGCTGGAATATTATGTTGTGGGTTTTTTGGTCTGGTCTTGTACAGCTTTGAGCAAACTTCCTCCACTTAAATATTTAATATCAACCATCATAGCAACAACAAACAATGATAAGTGCACTCTATGGATACTGAATCTCCTCACAGGGTCCCCTAGAAGTCATTAGGTGTTCTCCCCCATAAATATTTAATAAAGATTTGATTTCCAGGCACTTCCACTGTCTAAAATGTTCTCTTGAAAAGCCTGTGAAAGCACACAATTGTTAAATGAAGACCAAAGAGGGAGGGATATTACTTCTGCACCTTACAAAGTTTGAGCACTTTATGTCAAATGATACATGGTGTTATTACAGCTGTCTTGAGTAATGGTTTTAATTTTATATTTCATCAACAGAGGCTGACCAATGTGTTTCTAGTAGAGGGTTAGAAGTGACTTATCTGGTTAATATTTTAGACAGAGGTAACCATTCTGCAGCTTACATGTTAAGAGGGTAAGTGGATGCATCAGATCTATAAATAAGAGACCATGAGGTGGCCTTTAACCAATATTATTTTAAATATTAACTGTGGTGTGGGGATGAAAAGTCAAACCCAGGGAAATCAGAGTAAAAATCAGCATTTTACTCTTTTACAGAAACATATTCAACATCAAACATAACTGTAACTCATGTGCACATCTGAAAAACACGCACAATCTTTGGGGTAACATTACCTTTCATCAGAAAAGATGGTATTACTCTCTTTTTCCTTTTTTACTTATACATCAGTGTGATACTCTTAGGTGTGGTGGTATGAGAAGTTCCAGGGATACCTCAAGCATTATAAATTTAATAACAATAGAAATAAATTACTTTCATATTTATTTTTCCCTTCATCTGCACTGTGTATGAATGTTTAAAAGTTTGAAGACAATGTCTCTGACGGGGTTTCTGAACACAAAATAAATGAAACTACTCAGTTAATATCACATTAGGACTTCCATAATTGTATTATGTTTATTACTGTGTCGCTGTGGTACTCAGTAACAATAAACACAGTCGTTCTGCTCTCTATTCCCCCATTTACTATAACTTTCAAAAGTGTGTGTGTGTGTGTGTGGGGGTCTTAGTTGTCTGTTTCTTGCTGGTTCTGTGGCATGAATACCACATGCCTTTAAGATCTTCAATGCAAGGACTCCTTCAAGGCAAGAATTTAGCCCTTGAAGCTTTAAAGAGGGAAAAAAGGAAGACACTGACTTGGTTGAGTTTCTCACAGGCAGAAGCTATTAGGAGAAACTCATTACAAAGGGGAGGAAGAGAGGGCAGAAAGGCTACCAAAAAAAGCTTAAGAGCCCTGGTAAAAGGGAGGCCGGTACACCTAGATGTGACTGGAGGACCAGAGTCCCAGCCTGTGCTGACAGCTCCTTGGGATCTCTCTGTTTCTCACTAACAACTTCACTGAATTTGATGCTCTTCATTACAAGCTCAATATAAATTTTTACAGCCTAGCTGAAACGCATTTTGCCTCCTCATAAGCACATACATATTGTTACACTAGACAACACTGGAATTACCCAGCACATTCTGTATGCTCTGCTGTTCTTCTGTACATTCTATCCTATCTATCAAATTCATCATTCAAATTTTGTGCTCCATAGGTCAAATACTCGATCTCAAATACCTGCATGCTCTTTAAGGTTAATAGTAAAAATAAAGGCAATATAAAGTAACAGTATGAAAAGACTGTATCTGCTTTGAAGGTAAGCAAACATGTTTATGGAAAAGGAAAGAGTAGTGACACGCTTCTGTCTCCAGATAAAACACTCTATTCCTTGTTAAGTGCAGTGTGGAAATGTGACCTGGCACAAGTGTACCAGTTCACCCCCAATGCCTCTCCCTGGCACCCTGACCATGAGCATGGCAGTGCAGCGTCACTGTGACAATCACCCCCAGCACAGCACACTGTCCCTCTGCTGTGCCACAGGCACCTCAGGAAGGTCCCAGGGTGCTGCACCACGACTGCTGCAGAATGGAGCTCTGTTCTGCACCCACAGCAGGATGGGCCTTGTACACACAGGCTGCAGCACTGCTCTACAGCTCTGTAACATTCCCTCCTGCCCCATCAGTAATCCTGCTAAGCTGTCTACCTGGGAATTGATTACACTGGCAGGGATGCTCTCATTAACAGACAAAAGGTTCCCTCAGAAAGCAGGTTGGTAGAAATATGTTGAACCACTGGCAGTCTACTAACCATTGTTTAAAATTTCTGCTTTTACACAAATACACAAGAATATACACTGTTTAAATGTACAAACACTTTTAATCCTTCACAGTGTCTTTGAACCGTAAAACAGCTGAAATCTTCCATTAAATGAATTTTTTCAATCAAGTCTCTGTAATCTCTAATTCCTATTTTAACAAAGCTCAACAAGATGGAACTTGCATTATCTTAAATAACAATGCAGAAAAATACTATGCTGTAACTGAGTTATTGTTTGAAACACATGTATAACTTAGTTAGAAACCACTTACTGTACCATTGTTCAGCCATATTGACTGGTTTGTTGGACAGATCAGTTTTACTGTGTGACTAAGACACGCATAATGGTTTTATCTGATTTATAATTTAATTCCACACTTTGATTTATGTAAAACATCCTGAGGATATCCTTTTCATAACATTAAGGGCCTCTAAATTCAAGTAGAATGACACTCACTTGTTACAATCCTGTATTATCTAATGGCAGAAGCCTTTCAATAACTAACAATTTCCACTTAAAGAAAAAATGATTGCTATCTGGGTGTATAAGAAAAATAAACTCTCGCAAATAAGCACATTTTTCAAAAAGTGCTATTGTAAAATTGAGGTGGAATATTGTTATAGGTATTTTAAAATTAAGATCCAACAACATTTTACTTCTCAAAAAAATTAAATACAGATTATCTAGTATGAGAATTTTAGTTTTGCCATTTTCATAGAACCCCAGTAGAAGAATCACTGAGTGCACTATCCTAGACTGAGAAATGCAGAGAACATTTGCTAAGAATCAACTGCAGGTTAAAAACCAATTATCTACAATCTCTCAACTAAAAAAAAAAACAAACTTATTTTATCATTTAGGAGGTAATTATTATATTTACTTCTACATGAAAAAGAATATGCATTAACACATGCTATGTTAAAGATTAATAATGTCTTTCTTAGGGAAATGTAAATTTATGACACTTTACTAATGCTGGAATTAAAGGAGCTTTCTGTTTTCACAATATTAGGGCCATCTTGCAGTTATTTAATAATTACTTCACTTAGATTTGATTAGTGAGACAAGCCCCATCGAAAAGTATTTGCTACATTGAATAAAATGCCACCTTCTTAGTTATTTAAGGTTCTCCATCACACCAAGTCGGGCTACTGATTGCTGATTTTAGAGAACACAGAATCACTTACACTGGAAAACATCCTTCAAGATCAAGGCCAACCACCAATCCAACGCTGCCAAGTCCACTACTAATCCATGCCCCAGGTGCCACCCACATCTGCATGTCTTTTAAATCCCTCCAGAGATGGTGACTCCACCACAGCCCTGTGTAGCCTGTTCCAACACCCAACCAAACATTCCCATGAAGAACTTTTACCTGATATCCCATCTAAGCCTCCTCTACCTCAAGACCATTTCCCCTTGCCTGTCACTTGCTAGCTAGAGAAGAGCCTGACCCCCACCTGGACTACACCTTTCTCTCAGGCAATTGTAGAGATAATAAGGTCACCCCTGAGCCTCCTTTCCTCCAGGCTGAGCCCCTCCCAGCTCCCTCAGCTGCTCCTCATCAGACTTGTGCTCCAGACCCTTCCTCTGCCCTTCTCTGGACATGTTCCAGCCCCTCAGTGTCTTTTTGTGGTGAGTGGTCCAGAACTGGACACAGAATTTGAGGTGGTGCCTCACCAGGGCTCGGCACAGACAGCAATGACTAGGATGTTCTACTCAGTAAGTTATGGTATTATCTTATGCTGTATCTCAAGTGGGTTTTAGAGGGTGTAAGTTATGGTGGTAACTGTGGACATTATTGCTATTTTTGTCCTGAATATAACTTTCTGACTTACGAGACAGAAACGTAATTTTCAACTTCTAAAAACACCTAACTTTATGGAAAAATAAAAAAAGCATATGAACAGACCACGAAAAAGGTAACATGAGCACTATTCAGTTGGAACCATCTGAAGCACTGAATCAAGACTGAGCCAGAACTTCACATTTCACTGGAAGAACCTGCTCAATAACAACATAATGAATCAGGGTTTGTATGAGAAGTGTGATTTGTATTAGCTGACCTGATATTTCAGTCATCTGCAGAAGAAAACAGGCAATTCCCAAAGGGTTTGTAATGTGCTTGCACCTATTTCTCACGAAACTGGAACTGAGGCTTTTTAAGATGTATTTTAAGTAGAGGGCTGAGAATATAAAGTTGAAGTCAACTAATGAAAGTGATCTTGAAGTAAGAGTTCAAATCAAAGTCACTCTGAATTTGCTAGAGTCCAAGTTTTGAACTTAGTAATGTCCTTTCGCTTTTTTTCCTTCTTGTTTTCCAGTCATTAAGAAAACAAAATTCTGGTGAAACAAAATTTAACAGAATGAGGAAGAAGAGCAAGAAAAAGTTGTTGCAGACAAAGCAAAACTCTTTATGCTCTTAAACCCAGAAGTGATTTAAAAGAAATGGATACTGTGTCAAATGTGTAAGCACAATGGACTGAGAATTAAGGGACAAAATCAGAAAGGACCAAGCACAAACTGAAACAAAACCAACAAGGGGCAAAGAACAATACAAATTACACAAAAAGTATGCTCAGTAATTACAGGAAAACCTGGTAAAAATCTCTGTATCATACTGCTAAGGAAATCTGTCAACATGTGATTCTGAAAGACCAAAATTAAATGCCCTTTTTACTTCACACTTCACTAAACTTCACTGATGACCAGATGGTTAACTCAGTTACAATAATTACAAAGGACTGGATCCATCCTGGATGATGGACTAAAATCTCTCTAAATCAAAAAGAAATCTTGCTCCTCATCACTGGTGAGGTGGTGTTCAGTTGCAGCAAGAAATATCCAGATAATGTTACCACAAGCCTTCCACTGCTTAGAAAATAAGACACTGAAGTAGATTGTCTACAAACAAGACTAAATCTACAGGAATGTATTTTTAAAGAACCAGATACAATGGAATACCTTCAACTACAGACGAACTTCATGCCTCATTTTCTATGGCTTTGTGGCAATCGACATGCAAGTGGCTCTGAAAACCTCTGGATGGTGACCACTGCCATAATCTGGAAGATGTCACAGGGTATGGAACATTATGCTGCTTCTGAAGAGGTTTCAGTATTTGACCTCCATCACTTGACATTTGTAAAACACTTCCATAACCACTGAAGTTTGCTGGGAAAATCATAGAACATGTAGAGGCGGCACCTCCATGGTTGTGATTTCTTGTTTTTTTGATGTGTTGCTTTTGATTTTTTTAAACTACTCACATATGGCCAAGCAAAGAGAAGAAGAAGGATTAGAGAATTCAATGAAATGTGAGAAAAATGTGAGGCAGACAAAAGGCAAATAATATACTAAGGTATAAAATATCAAAGAAAATACTGTAAGCAGTTCTTTCTTTTTCAGATGGCAATATAATTTCCTTTTGTGTACTTTTGTGTCTTTCATGTACAAGAATATTTTGAATGAGCATCTAGATTATTATTATCAAGGATTATTTTAGAGCTATTGTACGTCAAAAGTTAAAAATGCCAGGTAGCAAGGTTCTCATGTAATGTTAAGAGACAGCAGAATACCTCACTGCATTAAAGGGAGAGAAACAATTGAGAAGAGCTCATCTAAGTGACTCCCATTGCTCATTCCACCCGACCTCTTTAGCAAGGAACTCATCACAGGGGTATTAACCTGAGGTCCCTTATCCTTTCAACCCCGTGGTCTGAATTTACTTTTAGAATAATTCTCTAGATCAGGTCAGTGCCAAAAAAGCCAGTCTCACACAATGGTTACTGCTCCAAAAAACTATTTTCATTCTTCTTTTCACTCCCTGATAAGCAGCTATTTGGTGCAAAATATCCAGTACTTGCATTAACCTCACACTTATTTTTGCCTACTTGTAACCTGCAGCTGCAGGTCCCAAGCTCCCACAGCACAGAGGCCTCAGCTGCATTCTTCTGATTGACTACCCTACCTATTTGAGTTTGTCCCTTGGATTTTTTTCATCAATTCAATCTAAAAATAGCCACAGGAAGAAAACACTAGTGGCTGGACTGTTCTCAATAGATTCTGAGGAAGCAACACAATAAGGTACATCAGTGGTGTTGTGCAGAGTGCATAGGATATGTTGCACCTTTTAAAATCCTGAAGTACAACTGCAGTGGGCGGAAGAAGACCAGCTAATGGCTGTGATGCTAAACTATGAAAAACTACTTGAAAAGCTGTGGCAGTGACACATGTCATTCTATGAAATCTTGTAAGGTCACCGTATGAAGACAAGGGTAGGACCAGGATTCCCACAGACACCTGTGTCATAGACTTTTCATGATTCTGCACTAAATTCAAAATTTACCTTACCATTTCAAGCTTCACTTTAACTGTCTGCCTTGTTTATCAAATATACTATGCAAAACAAGCATTCAGAAAAGTTTAAAATATGTTAAAGAAGAAAGTGCTACAAGCATTGCTTCTGTATTTTGAAGTGTAAAACAAGGAACAGACCACCAATTTTTTTTTTTTTTNTGAGTAAGGCCACTGGACAAGCAAGTGAATAGCTCAAAGACTATGAGCTCCTGCACACATCTTTAGTGCAATGTAATGAAACTGCAAAAGCTAGGAGTTTTGAATGCTCAGAGGAACACCCAGAAGCGATCTGCAAATAAAAAAACCCACCGATTTTCCAAGGACCAATCTTACATAAGGAATTTCTCATCAGCTGAGTTATGACTTGAGTGTTTCAGTTGGTTGTAGTCCCAATCTCTCTAGAGCTTGTTAATTCATTGGCAAAGTAGCTGCTGTTTGAACCTGAGATGTTCGTGTCTCAGGTTTCTAGAGGGGAGATGACAAAGTCATAAAGATTTCGGCATAATACCAGAGCAACAAAATATCCAGTTTCCAAAAGATTTTATCATTCTGCTATTCTTCTGTTAGGATTGCACATACATACTTCTGTTACACAGGGTTGAAAGGAAATATCTTTTAGGTAATTATTGTTATTTCAGATTGACAAAAACTTCTGCAGTCTACTCAGTAGGAGCAACCGACAGAAAATAACAAACTAGCACCCTAAACATTTGGTGACAGCATTTAATCGCTAATTCAATAACTGGAACTACAGAATCAACTCATTATTGCATACATGTAGAGCTTTAACTGGTTATAGCAATAAAGTTAGAGAATTATTAAAAATGTGATACATACTGTGTTACAGAATAAGGAGTGATACCTAGTTTATCATGGCTGTAGACATGGGTCCAAAAAACACAATGACTACTCAGAAGTGACTTAGGAGAACTCAAGAAATACTAATTAACTTTGCTCAAGAAACAGTGTTTTTCCTATGGTATTGATCTTTTTGGTCTTGTGCCCCAAGAGTAAACATCCAATTAAAATTGAAAGCCAAGACACTGATACTGACCTCAAGATTCAACAGTTAATTTTTTATAGACATAATAGGATATATATGCCTCACTTGAAGCAAGCACTTCATGCCTGCTGCACCACTGAGAAAGCAAGGAAACATACTGGTTTTGAAAATACATAGTAAATTCTATCTGAGAAAAACCTGAAAAGATGAGCTAATTTTCCTACTAGTCAAAAGCCAAGTCAATTTAATTAAAAAGATCATTACTAGCACACAAAAAGCTACAAAATTATTTCAGACACACTTAATCTGTGTGCTGGTTTTGGCAGTGATAGGATTAATTTTCTTCATAGTACCTATCAGAGTGCTACATTTTGGATTTGTGCTGCAAATATGAGAAGCAAAAAAGGCCTTGACTCTATGTAGGCACTCCTCAGCAATAACTAAAATACCCAACCCTATAACTTCAACATTGTCTTCAGCAACAATTCTAACCATTGAATGTTATAGAAATCATAGCCCCGTAACAGCTGCTGTAAAAACAATTAACTCTATCCCAGCCCAAACCAACCCAGTGGCATGTACATGTCAAGTTAATGAAGAAGAAACATTTTGAAACCAATGAACATGATTCAGTGAAGTATTAAATACAACCGCCCATGATCTTGCTATATGGCAGTTTTAAACAGGATTTTTTTTAATCAGAGAAAGCTTTGTAACCAGAAAAGGAGATGTTTGTTGCTTTGAAAGAACAAATGACAAGCTAAAATCAAAAACCAGCATCCTGCAGCTCCATAACAAGGGTTTCATGTACTTTGCATCTATAGAGTTGTTATTTAAGGCTAAGATAGATAACAGGGATGATTTGCTTAATTTAGAAATGTATTTGCTATTAAAAAATAGAATTATTACAATAAAAGTAAGTTCTATCAGGATGAAGTACAGACACGCATATTTTTGATAACCAAAACAAACAAAAAATCTTGTATCTGACATACAGTGCTATCATAAAAACAGAGAAAGAAGTCTCCCGCAACAAGTCCAGTGTAATCTGAGATGTAAGGTATACAGGTTTTTCCCATAAATTTGTTAAGTCTGGGAAAACACAGTTATAAAAGAAGAGTTCAGTTGCTCTCAACATTAAGTGAATTTTAATCATTGGGAGTGTTGCTGCTAATTTCACTACTGATCTCATGATGAGTGATGCATATGATGGACTACAGTTCTTTACGAATAACAACATAAAGGACGCTCACCAAGAACTTTCTGGGAGTTAAAGCCTTTCATTAGCTATCTGAGGGTACCCACAGAGTAGCTACTGGATTACTTGAAGTAACTTCCCTCACCTTGTTTTAATTTCCTCACTTGTTGCTAGAATATATACTGTGTATTACTATAGCTGTGAAACACAATATTTAAATCGAATTTAGATTAGAAATTCTTGGGTTCTAAGTAGATTATAGCCTATCCATTTAAAGTAAGTTTTAGCACAAGCTTTTATTTAAAAATCTGAGCTGAAGATACCTGAGCATTTATTCTTTGTCACAGAAAAGATTATTTGTTCCACACATTGGAAAAGAATGGAATTTTAATGGATTTCTAAATGTAATTGATACTAAGAGGAATACTTGATCATTTTTGCTACACATTTTTCTATTAAGTGGGAAACAGAAAAAAAATTAATCTGTAAGTAAGCACCTGAAGTTCTGACCTTTAAATTCAGTCTATATGCTAATCCCTCCTAGTTAGGAATCAGTTCCCCAAATCATCAATATGGAATAGTAAGCATAATCCTGCTTTGAGATTCAAAGAAGTAACTTCGCAAACATGAAAGTTTTAGAACTAATTTTTGTTAAAGAATATTTGAAAACTTTGTATTTTAAAGAGTTTCAGCTTGCCACAGAGTTTATCTTTCATATTCCTATACAGTCACTTTCCTCTGCGCTATCAATAAAAACTAACACTGACCTTCCTTCTAGAAGGTTAAACTACTAGCTTCTGTTTGAAACACTGGCGTGCCTTTCCTCAGAAGAAATGCTACATATACATGCCGCCAGCAATGAGAAAGAAAACACTCTTGCTCCGACCCTTCACCAGGCAGAGGATCTTGGCAACAGCAACAGTGCTTATAAACGGTGTCTGCATGAAAAACTGTTTTCAAAGGTAACCTTGCCAAGGGCTATGTTCCGTCTTGGCACAAGGAAGCTAACTTTACTTTTCTACCAATCAGTTCACTCTGCATGAGAAACAGGTGCTATGATAGGAAATGGGACTTGGAGCAGAAACAAAATACAGCTCTCTAAAAATAAGTTTGGTTTGGAAAAACTCAGAGATAATAAGCCTGCAGGGCTTACATGTTTTTGCAAAATGCAAATCGTGAAAACTGGTTAAGGGATTAAGTGCTCTTTTTCAAAAATGACCATGGAGATTATAATC
>VZDJ01000006.1:430273-486775 GCA_008694505.1 Cyanoderma ruficeps
TAAAATCATGTAAATAATATTCTGAAAGAACTCTTCCTTTTCGTCTCATAGGTTTTGAAAAGCCTAATGGTAAAAGATTTAGTCTCAAAAGAGCTAGTCTAATTAAAAAAAAAAGCATAATTAGTAAGTGTGACTAGGCTTGCAATCTCACCACTTGCTTATGACATACTTTTAACAGAGAAACAAGATTATATTTTTAAGTATCACTATAGCTAACATATACAATGGATTATACTTTCATCTGTGTCTTTATATATATTCAATCAATTTAATAAGTACTGGTATTAAAACCTTCTTGACTTCTGGTCACTGATTACTACTACTCCTTAAAACATGGCACATCATCATGCACTTTTTCTGCTCACTTTGTAAGCCTTCTGTCCTTCATCTGTACTGATATATGATCAAAATACACAAAACAGACAGACTTAGTAAAAATAATTATAAAAAATACTTATCTATACAGTGTACAGATTGTGTCTATATTCTACAATTTCTCTACAGGAATACAGTGATGAAATACTGCCCTCCCTATTCTAGCATTTTTTCAAAACTACAAATTATTCTGGAAAGGAAGAGACAGCTTCTCTGTATCCCATACTGAGGCTCAGCTAAGATATGCTATCTTTATCATGAAAACAAGATAGGAATCCCTTGCTCTATCTTGAAATCGAAGATGCTTTTAGGAGTCCCTAACTATGTTTTCTCTATGCATAAAGATGGATGATTTAATCTTTTTGCAGAAATACAATAAAGCAGAAGTTAAGAGCATATTTAATGATCTAAAATAAATTGCACTGACATTTGAAGAAAACAATGTTTCTTAAAAGGAAAGGCTAAAATTTTAAATTATATTAAAAGCTACGTTCCAATTCTTGAAGTGTATTGACAAACTGAGTCTTTTAAAATTTAATTCTTTTTTTTTCTGCCCAGAAGTGTAATTGTTACCTTGCAACACTTCACAGGAATAAGAACAATAACACATGGTTAAAAACCCACACAGCACTAAAAGCTTGGGCCAAATGGCTGTAAAGCTGCCTGGTGGAAAAGAACCTGAGGGGTGCTGGTCAACAGCAGCTGAACATGAGCCAGCTGTGCCCAGGTGGCCAAGAAGCACAAGGGCATCCTGTGGCCAGCAGGAGCGGGGCAGTGACTGTGCCCCTGCCCAGGCAATGTGTCCAGTTCTGGGTCTCTCAATTCAGGAAGGACATTGAGGAGCTGGAATGTATCCAGAGAAGGGAACAGAGGTGGGGAAAGGTCTGGAGCACAAGTCAGATGGGAAGCAGCTGAGGGAGCTGGGGGTGTTCAGCCTGGAGAAAAGCAGGCTCAGGAGGGACCTTGTCATCTCTACAACTCTGTGACAGGAGGGGGTAAGCAGGTAGGGATTGCGCTCTGCTCCCAGACAGGATGAGAACAAGTGACAGGACAAGAGGAAATGGCTCGAGGTTGCATCAGGTGAGGTTCACATTGGTATTAGTGAAAATTTCTTCATGGGAAGTGTTGGTCAGGCATTGGGACGGGCAGAGGGAAGTGGTGGAGTCACCATTCAGAGGTACCCAAAAGACATGATGGACATGGTTTAGTGAAGGACTTCAAAGTTGGATTCAGTGATCTCGAAGGTCTTTTCCAATCTAAATGATCTTATGATTCGAATAATATTTAAAAATGTACATCAAAAGAAAAAGTAAGTACACACAGCTAACAATTGCTTTTAACCACAACTAAAACCATGAACAGCTGAATTTTCCCACTTGTCACTTCACAGTTATTTTTGATTTATACTTTAAAGAAATATGATCTAAATAATTCAAGTGCAAAAGTCTTGTGTTGTTTCTCAGAACTGCTGCTCTGTTCTATAACAAAGTAAAAAAGCATGCCAATTGTTCTTTTGACACAGTAAAAAAGATGCAAATAGAACACACTAATATTAGGTGGCAAAAAGTATTTCCTTTGAGTTTGAACACAAAATGCATGTTGCAACTTGGAGAAATGCCACAGACACAATTTGCACTACTATATACTCTAAAATATAAACCAGTACATGCTACCCCCTTAATAAATCAAGTGAAAATCTAAAAACTTTAACTTCTTGCAGGATTATTTTCACAGCTTTTTACAAGTACTGTACCCTTGTTGCATTTTGGTTAGTAAGAGACTATACAGAGAGACCTGTAACCCAAAAGGACAAACATACTGTTAATAATGCTCAACAAGCTTTCAAATCCTAAATTCTGAGGATGCCTCAGTTTTGAACATCACAGGGCACAGAGAAGTCACACTGAAAAAGTGCAGGTAACATGGAAAATGCAATCTACCCTCTTATATTTCTTTTTATTTTAGACAAAACTGAAATGCTCCATGAGCTAACCCAGCTGCATTGTTTGTTGTAATTTAAATAAACATGAAATCAGAATCACTGGGCAACACACAATACTCCTAAAATTAGCATTTCCATTTGTGCTCAATAACAAAGAATGGATTATTAGATAAAGTGGAATGCACAAAAGACTCAGTATGCTAGCATTACTTTTAAACAATCTTACAGGCAGTCCGTTTACCAGAAATGGTGAGTAAAATAAAAGAAATACTTTGTGGTTTTGTAAGCAACTTACAGTATTGTACTGCCAATCTGTAACTATTCACTAGCAGATATATACCCTGCAAAAACAAGTTAAAAGTACCTCTAGAAATACTTAAGCAAAAAATGAATTATATATTCATTGGTGATAGTTTGAATCTTCTACAAAGCCTGAGAAATCAAAAACTTGGTAGATGGTTGGGAAAAATATGAGTAAAATGCAGTGGTACCAGTAACACTGCTGAAGTGATTTTACAAAAAGAAAAATTTCACATACAGGATTCTTCTTCATTCCTGGTTGAAGATTTTAGGCACACATTTTTCACAGTAATTTTTTTTCCACAAATAAGTAAATAACATAGTATTTAAAGCCTATAAAGAATGTCAATTTGTGTGACCAAGAAGAATGTTGTCAGTTTAAATTCCCCTCTTTCCCCCATAATATTCATTGCACTGATCCAACATTACCGATTTTGCTTGACTGCAATTAAATACGTATGTCAGAACAATTTTTGGTAGGTTACAATTTCTTCACAGTTCTTAAGCTGCACAGAACTTTGATCACTGTTCTCTCCTATTATTACTTCCTCTATTATAAAACACCGGCACTATAACTGACAGTCAGAAGCTTATTCACTGAAATGAAAAGAAATTCATGGTAAGAACTCAGAAAATTTGAGATTTGAAAGGTGGACTTGAGAAGGCAGTTGTGAGATGTGAAATTCTCTAAATATGACCAGTGTTTTTCAGTATGTAAAAAACCCCTATAAACACAAATTCTTAATTTGCCTGGATAATCATTCAACTGTAAGAATTTACACAGCAAGAATTGCACGGCAATTACAATTTTGCTCAAAGCAACAAAGTCCAACAACATTTCCTATGCAACTGAAAAATACTTGAGGCATGCAACAATACAAATGTGTCTGTATGACTTTTGTGCCTCAGCCACTTACTCAGCAATGCTCTGGAGAGTAAAAATCACATACATTTTGTAAATGTGTATTTATTTCATGAAGAAATATTACTGTTTCTTGTAAGATGAGTTGCTAAACATCCAAATTCCTCCCCTCCATGACATTAGCCCAGAGTTCAAGAGTCATGCGTAGTAATGATTTATTTTTCTTTAGATAAATTCAGTATATTTTCTATGATCTAGGCAGGTCTACAGAAAGACTGACACTTTCCACAAAGAATTCTATGACTACAGAATGACCAAACACAACAGTGAGTCATATTTGAAATGCACAATAAAAGGACTATATTCATTATCTGACTGTTTTTCTCAGTTATCTCTTACACAGTTAAGTTATTAAGTTCAGGGGATAACAGAAGCAGTGCAGAAAATATTCAGGAAGAAATCTAGTAATGAAAGTTAGATCAGTTCTCACAACCTTAGAAAAGCACTTCTCTTTGCTTCTGCTTCTGCACTCATACAACAGAATTTTGTCAGAAGGCAGGTTCTTCAAATTTATTCTGAGGTAGATTAGAAGTCTGACTGCAAATTCAGAGCTATTCAGCATATAAATGTACTGCAGATTACTTTTTCTTAAGTTACAAATTTTGTTTTTACTGCAGAATTCAAACCACTATAACACCAACTCCTTAAATTTCTGCATTAGATTCTGGAAGCAAATGAAAACAATATAGTTAAATGTAGTATTGTTTCTAGTTAATTTTTCTGATTTACAAGGTGACTTTTGAACCACATAAAGTTAATTTTCTCTTGAACTGCAGATGCATCTAGCAGAAAGTGGAGAAATAATTACTGAATTTCAAAATAAGCCTTTAACTTGCCCTACAGTACAGAAAGGGTCATGGAAAATGAAAACCCATATAGTATCTGGACAAATTGAAAGAAAACAGAAAGTATATAAACAGTATAAAGTATCACAGTTTTGTGTGATCTAAAGAAGATTGACAGTTTCCTTATTTTTTCTTTCAGAAACATTCCTGGCATTTGAGAGGTATATAGGTTAACACCCACACTGACAACTTCTCAGCTCAGCCTCAAAGTGCACACCAGATTATTTCTGCGTTACTTCCTGGAGAAATGGGATAATAAAGATCCCACACAGTGCCTTGAACAGCAATGTGACTAACCTGTAAGTTTTGAAATTACATTTATCAGATAGAAACTAGAAATGGACCTAAGAAGTGCCACTGTTAAATTAGAAATTAATTGAATCTGCTTACAGCTCTGTTAAAGATGGGAGCACATCCTACCAATTATCTGGAATGTCCAAACATTAAGTTTTCCACCAAAATTTTTCATTTTAGTCTAAATCTAAAAATTACTTTCACAGCATCAAATAAACATAATTCAGGTGAGGTTTGAAGTTATTCTTAGTAAAATCAGTTCACCAGATGATTAGACCATTCAGATTTCATTGTACTCAAGTGAATGACTTGAAAAACAAGAAGAGAACTAAGGCAAATTTGAGGAAGCTGAGTGGTTTCTATAAGTTTGGGATATCTAAATCTGTCAATCTGAACTCTCCATAATTCATCTTCATTCAAAGCCACAGATTTTCAGCGTTTCATTTCTGGAAAGGCCTCTGCAGGTAATGTAACTGCAGGTATTCTGCCCTACAGACTGGATTCTGGACATTCTCTAAATCAGAAATGGGAAAGAGGATTCAATGCTTGAAACTCCAAATCAGAAATTTATGTATTATTTTATAATATTTTATGTATAGGATCTGCTGATGACAACATCTCAACTGAATTAATTTCTTCTACTCCCTTGAAAAAAGGCATCACAGTAAGACAAAGATGAAAGAATTTCACAATTATTCAATGTTATGACTGAAAAAGCAGGTTGTCTAGTTCAGCTTTCAGAAAGGAAAGTTTCATTACATTTACATCACTTACGTGTTAATTTATGTTTAAATTTGGGCTATATGCAAATGCACTATGAAAGATGAAATGTATGCTTAATTAATCTAGTGTTTAAAACAAGCACTAAGTTGCACAGAACTAGGGAAATACTAATTTCATAAACAAAATTAATTCATTAGAGGATAAGGATAAGGACATGTGAATAGATAAAGGCAGAAAATCATATATGATATCATGGGCTTCTTAATTTGCAATTATTCATGCTTCCATTTTTATATTTAACTGATTTTTATATTTGATCCAACTATAGAAAAAGAAATTAGAACTCACAGTAAAAAAAAAAAAAGAAGACATTGGAAGTTGCTTTTCTTCGCACTTACTCTTCATTATGATTTTGCTTAATTTTGTAGGTTTTTAGGATACTTGTTGAGAAAAGGGCAGTGAGATTATTGTTCTGCATCACATCTGAAGATGTCAAAAAAGTCTCCAAATCCATTATTTACAAGAAAGCAACATGTTAGTTTTGTTTACTCAGAACTTCTAGTGAGTAAACACAGCCCACATGAAGCATCAAATTGGTATAACTGAACCTCATACATCTATCAGAAAATGTGAAAGAGAACAGAACATGGCACATCTTATTTAGTATTCGAATATGTGTACTGTGACTACTGTTAGATTTCCTGGATGCATCTTCATGTCCTGTGAGGAATAAATGGCATTTAATTAATCTGCTGGCAAAATAAATGTTTATACAACTGACATGATTTGTACCTCATTGTTTGATTTCTAGCCTATCACCTTCTTCCCTAAGATTAGCCTCTGAATCTGAAAATGAAGTTCAAAATATTTGAAGTTTTCTACATTCCTTCTTGCATCACAGTCCCTGACCTGCACTGAGTGCTCTGTTAGGCACACAGAAGCTATGGGCTTGTGATTACAGGCACCTTATTGATGGCTCAATAGCATTATCACAGTCTACTGCCTTCTGCCCTCACTCCCAAAATCACATGCACAAGTAACACAAGCAGAAGAGGCACAAAGAAGCTGATACTGATAAAAGAAAAATCACAGACATAGTTTTCTTGCATTTTAAAATTAAGCACAACTTTTATGATTGAGAAAGGCAGAATCAAGACTCAAGCAACATGTTTAATTACACAAATGATACTGGCTCAATTCTTCAAAAGGTGGTCAAAATTGGGAGAAAATTAGACATATCAAAGAATGACATGATTTTCCCCTTAAGAATGAAATTAAAAAATTGAAACTGGCTAGCAGTTAAATAATTCTAAAATTATTCTAATCCAACTGTTTATCAGAACAGAGCTTCTTCTCATAGTGCATACACAGTCAGGTGAAAATTTACGCACTAATATTAAGTTTCCAGCTGTGACAACAAAAGCAACATCAAAGAATAACTAATCTGAAATTTTTCCATTTTCAACAGAACCATTTGTGCAGCAAACACTGTTTGAAATACAGTAACATTTCTTACAGAATTACTTGTTTTGCACTAGAAAGAACTAGAGAATTTACACATATAAACAAATACATGCAAACAGTGGTTTTCAGATGAAAAAAAGCCCAAAAAGCTTAAGAGACTAAAACCTAATTAAAGAATAGCTTGGTTTTTCAATTGGTTAAAGTGGAAAATTGAAGTCATGATGTCCTTTATTATTGATTTAATCCTACAAGATTTTAAAAATAATTTCAATTACTTGTCTTAAGCAATTAACACACATCAATGAAAATAAAACCATGAAAACTTGAGCTAATGTAGTAGTATTATAATGCCTTCCACAAAAAATTATAGCACTAAGTTGGAACAAAATCACCTTATTATTCAATTTCTTTCTCAGAATATCACCTGAACTGTATCTAAAATGCATATATTTGAGCATTAAGAATTCTGAAGTCTTTACTTGTTTATAGATTTGACTAAAAAGTATTCATAAGTTTGATTAAATCTATGCTAGCATGTTGGAGTTACTCTTAAAACAGACATTGTTCTGAACCTCCATTTTAAAATTCTTTATAAAGACAAGAACTGTTCATCAAAAGGAAAAAAATCTCCCTGTAATTACTTCAAAACTGCAGAGATTTGTTTCAATTCAGACTTAATTATATATATATTTAAAATTCATAATATATTTCCCAATAAACAGACTTGGCAAAGATATATTGAGCTTACCTAAAAAAAGCTATGTATTCTTATTATGTGAAGAACCAAAATACTCTAAAAAAGAAACTCTACTGTAGTGATACAAAATCGATGACCCTAAATTTGAGCCAGTGTTAAACAAATATTTAAGATGTATTGTTATTATAGAGTATCTTACTTTAATCACTCATACCTATTAGCTAATGTTTCAAACAAAGCTGTATTTTGCTTTTTCGTGAAGAATCTGCATTCAATAGTAAATACAACAATTTCTATAAACTAATGCCAAATGTGAAGTCCAGTTACAACAATTTCTATAAACTAATGCCAAATGTGAAGTCCAGTTAACTGATTTTCTGATCATTCCCACGGTAGCAAATACTAAATGATAAATCTAACCTAAGAGCCAGCACTTCATGAATTACAAATTTCTTAATTTTTCCCTATCCCATCTCTTAGAAACTGTACAATTGCCTATCCATTTATTGTGCCCTTTAAATATTTCGTGGCATTTCAACTTTTAAAATCTGCATATTTTAAAAGTACTTTTCACTTGTCAGTGAAAAACAAGTGTTATTTCATTGCAGTAAGTTTCATATGATTTATTTGATTTTAAAATTATCAAAAATAAGTAGGAAAATGTATGAAAATTAAACGTTAATCATCATTTCTCATAACTGAATTTCACTGTTCTTGAAGGACACATATCACTAAATGTTTGACTGATGAGAATTAGGCAAGAATATAATTTTATGGCTGTAAAATGAAATAAAGCTGGTAGATTCCAAACTCCACAATTTTTAACATATGTAAGTATGATAGAAATATTTTTAAATTATTCTTATATATGCACTGGTTTTGTAAAAGATATGAAATTTTAAAAAGCAATACTAAGGAATGGCCAGTACACAACTGTAATAGAACTACAAACTATAAGGCCTGGATCTGCTGTGATTTTGACTGAGTTCACTGAGTCTGAAAGCACTGATAAGTTGCTGAACACTGCTCACACAGGCACAGCCATTCAGGAGAGAAAAAAAAAGGTTGTGGGAAGAGTACAAGGAGCTTGAAAACAGATCAGAAGATACTAGCTAGGAAATGGCTGAAAATGAAAAAAAGCAATCAAGAAATACAGACACTATTTGAAAGAGCATGGGTCAAATATTTAAGAAAGTGAAAGTAGGAACACCAAGCAATGTAAACTTACAAAAATATTGCCCAACATTGATCTATGGTTTGTTAGGGGGTGAAATCAGGCAAGCAGAATGTTTAAGTTCATCCTTTTTCAACAAAATACTTAATAAGTACTAGACTTTAAGTTACTGCATTTACATCAAGGCTTGCCTGTTTTGTTGATCAGGAAATATTTTACTGAACTGAGTTTAAACCCCTTAAATATGACATAGCAGTGCATTACAGGAGACCAGAGAATCTCCCTAGTGGAACTTTGAAAACTGACCATAAATATGCAAATGAGGTTATTGCTTTTTACATCTCATTTCCTGTATGGGGTAAAAAACCAAACTTAAGAACTCCTGTCTAGCACAGAAAATGGAGGCAACTATAACTCCTGTAAATTAAAAATCCATAATCATCTTCATCATTAAATTAGTAAAAAATGTGGAAGAGAACAAATTATATTTTGGGTGCATTTACTTTTCAGTACTAGTTCAGTACCAGAAAATTAACTCCAATGCTTTAACTCCACCTAACTTTTAGAATACTAAATCTGTCATTGTGAAGCTAAACCACTCTTGTTAGTCTGTTATGTCTTACCTCTGCAAAGTATTCTCTAAAAAGTATTACCTACATAAAATATTAATTTAGTGCATTCTGTCAATCCATACTTTAATTCTTTCACTTAGTTCTATTCATTCTGACCATTCTGAATCACCTAACTCCTTAGCTGATACAGGGGCGCTCTGCCCAAACTATAATTTTAAAGCAAATACATACAACACCTAGAACTTCAAACTTGAAGTGGTCTTAAGTAAAATATTATTTGCTAGTCTAAAATGTTGGGACAGTCAAAGAAGGAGAGGCAGAACCTCTCCTCTCCATCAGGAGAGGCCTGATAAATCATTTAGTGATATGGTACAGTGTGGTCTGACTTGACAAAAGATGTTTACTTATTCGCTCCTCCTATAAAAAAAGAGCCACTGTTTCTGGTTTAGTATGTGAAAGTTTATTATTTTGTTTCTTCTTCATTAATATCAAAGTTCTTTATCTATACCATTTCAGTTCAATGTGAGAAAGGTACTTATAGGAATAGGGCTAGTGTACTGATCAACTCTTCCTATTTGTGTGACAGTATAGGTTTGTATTCAATACTGTAGGTTCTGTGGGTACCTTGTATTATTTTCTTTCAGTTGTCCTAGACTTTCTTTATAAATGCACTTTTAGTGGATTGACATTCTATTCTGGACACTTTAATCCTGCCAGGATGTCATATTGATTGTCTTTGCAATGGGACACACCTGTGACAACATGTAAATAAAGGAAAAACACAAAAAATCCAATACCAATCCAACAGATTCCATTCTCCACATTTCACAGCACAGGATTCAGCTAAACTTACCTTAGAATTCCTTATGATTTCTTTGCGGTTGAAGGGAGCATTTGAAAACAGTCTCACTCTGAGGTATCTAAAAGACACTGAACTTATTTGCACAGAAGTTCCTATGCAACTCAGGTACTACGGTATTATGTAGGGAATCACAGACTCTGTATATACACACACAAATCCACCCATGGTCTTACACACATGCATACAAATCATTCAAGTGTCCAAGAAAATTTCTGTAGAACAGGCAAACAATTCTGGTCATTAATAACCATGTCGTTTTTCTCTTTCCACACCCTGCGTAACCTTTACATGCTTCCTGACAATGGAGTAAAGGAATGATTTTTGTTATGAGCCTAAATGCTTTAATAAGAAGAGGCATCATTTGTTCCCTACACACATTTGCTATATATTATTTCCCTTAGGCAGATCATTTACTGAAAACAGTAAGGCAATGTAAAGCAATTTATGTAAGCGTTTATGATTTGTTAGCAGAACTGTAAGATCTTTATGTGGTAAAATCAATGCCCTCAGTGGGCAAGGAATTATTGCATGTTGTATCTTGTCCTAAAATACCTTTAGAATTCTGTACGTAAAATAGCATACAGAAATCTAGATTGTGTTAAAACTGTATTAACAGAACAACTGAAAGTGTCTTTTCTGTCCTAAAAAATTATTCTATGACAACATCTTGGCTAAATAATAGGCTTGGTATGAAAAGATATTGCAAAAATGGTTTAGAAGGTGTAAACATTCAGGCACTAATCTCTATCATTCTCATAGGGAAGCATCTTTCCTAGTCTCATCTATTCTACATAAGTGTGGCACATTAAAGAATATAAAATTCTAATTTTTTCTGCATGTATCAACTATGGTCTACATAACTCCCTGAACACTATTTAAAATACAAAGAAATGAAAACAATATTCCACTTGCTGACAACAGAAAATCTAGCCAATATAGCTTTAGAAAGATCGTAATTTTTAAAAACCATAAATATCCCTTTCTCACAGATGTAGCTCATTCAAGGAAGTGCTCCAGCTACAGAGGTCTATGATATTGGTTGATATCTTGGGGAAGAAAAAAACAAACAATAAAACAAAAAAAGCCCAAAGCCTCTTATTCATTCAACTGTTTGAATGGAATGGAGAAACACATAAACAACAATAAAAGAAAAACTAGCCAAAACCATCCAAACTAAATTCCCACACGTCTCTAGAAAAAATGAACCCCTGTGAAGGGGTTAAAAAAAAACAACTTTAATGGACTTCTCATGACATGAATAAGAGTCAAGCTCTCAAAAATAAGACAGTATTACCCTTCATGCTCACTTTCTGTAAAATGGTTACATACTCCTGAAAGTTGTTGACCTGGGAGGATGAAGATTTTGTTCAGCTATGGAGAAAAACAGAAAAGTCTTCAAAGGAAGAAATATAGTTTTCTGATACCATTTTACATTTCAAACTAGCTCCCATACAACTTCCTATGATCTATAAAAATAATTGGAGATACCTGATAACATAAAGTAAGAGTCCCATGATGCCTTAGGGCATTGACCCACACTAAACAAAGATGTTTCATACACACAGATATTTATACAAAATTTCAATAAATCTACCTCTGGAAATTCAACACTTCATGCAGCAGACAAAGGTACTGGCTCCCAGTATTCTTCCTGAAAGTGGAATATTCTTTCCTCTTGCAAAGAAATGGAATAAAGTATGCTTGCTTAAATCCTCTGATAAGTGTTTAATGATCTTTATGGACCAGAGGGAAACCAGCAATTCCATGTACATCTTTTCTACAAAAGAAATAGGAGTAGGAGCTCCTGGCAAAACTCAGACACAAAAAGACAGGAACAGGTAATGTGGGAAGAGTACAGAAGCATTGTTCACTCATACAGGGATGAGGTTAGGAAAGTCAAAGCCAAAACAGAGCTGAGTCCAGTAGACGATGTCAAAGACAATGGAAAGGATTTCTCTAAGTACACAGAGAACAAAAGAAAGGTTAGAAAATATCTGGGCCTTCTGCTGAATGAAGCAGGGGACACAGAACATGAAGAGGCTTAGGTACTGAATGCTGCCTTCTCCTCAGTTTCCATGAGCAGGCCCAGATGAATCCCACCTCTGAGAGACCAGGGGAAAAGTCTGGAGCAAAGAAGATGTACCTGTGGTGGAAGTTACTTCAGGTTCCAAAAGCAAAGTAAACACAAATAAATAGAGGGGTGTTGACAGGATGCACTTGAGTGCTCAGGGAGCTGGCAAACGGCACTCTCAGTAACTCCTGAATGATCACAGCAACTGTGAGAAGTGCCTGAGAACTAAGGAAAAGCAAATGTCCCTACCTTACAGGACAGGAAAGGTGGTCCAGGGAACTACAGGCTAGTCAGCCTCACCTTGATGCATGAGAAGGCAATGCATCAGCTAATTCTGGAAACTGTCAGCAGGCATAGGAAGGACAATAAGATCGTCAAGAATAGTTAGCATAGATTCATCAAGTTCATCAAGGCAAGTTATGCCTGACCAACTTTATCACTGTCTGTGATGAAATGACTGGCTTGGTAGAAGAGGAAAAAGCAGTGGATATTGTCTACCTTTGGTTTCTCTAAGGCTTTCAACACTGCTTTCTGTAAAATCCTCATAGAGAGGCTGGTGAAGCACAGGCTGAACAGGATGAACAGACAGTGTGATGGACTGAAAAGTGGCAAAAACCCCATGTCGAGGGAGTGATAGGGATGGTATAAAGTCTACTAGCAGTGTACTCCATGGGCCAATGCTGGGTCCTGTTTCACATCTTCACTAGTGCTTTGGATGATGGCATCCCAGAGACATCAGCACCTCCTCTCCACTTCTCCCCAGGAAGCTGCAGAGAGCAGTGAGGTCACCCCTCAGACTCCTTTTCCCCAAACTGGACAAACCCAGACTCCCCAGCTGCCCCTCACAGGACCTTCCATCCTTTCCACCAGCTCCACTGTTCTCCTCTGGGAGCATCCCAGCGCTTTCATATCCTTCCTAAAGTGTGAGGCCCAGAACGGCTCTTAGTGGTCCAGGTGAGGCCTCACCAACACTAAAGACAGAAGACAATCCCCTCTGTTGAGTGGCTGAAGAAAATTAAGAGACAAAGATGCACACGGGTCTCAATTTCCTTCAGCCATCATTCTAAATTTAGCCAACAATCTTTGCTTTTCTCATTTGCTGCTTTTCACAGAATCAGACACAGAAAGAAGACGCAATGAGAAATTATATATTAGAAACTGCAGTTATAAACAAACATGTTCCTTTTCTGCTTTGCATGCACTATTTCACTGCAGATGATCAAGTAATAACAGAATCAAACTGTTACAGAGTGAAGAGCAATAAGGGGATTGTTCTGCCAAACACAGCATCTGTTTAAAATGCTTCTGTGCTGAAAATGTATTTAAAGTATGCATGGAGATCCAGGGGATCATTCTGAAATGTCCAGATTAGAGGACTTCCAAAGAGTCCTTTAAATTCATGTAGGCTTCAGTGAAGCCGGCAGGACTTAATGTTTTGCAGTACACTGAAATAGTAAAAATAGAAATAAATACACCTTAGCAAAATCTGCTGTTTCTCTCAATTATTTTTTTGTGGTAACACGTAGCAGAAAATCTCCAGGAAGGTTTCCTGATATACTCAAAAATATATATAGCTGATATAGCTCAAAAATGCAGGACATTTGCTGTCAAACTAAATTTGTCAGTCTTTATTATAAAAACAGAAGCACTAGAAAAAAAATAGAGAATTGAAAGGGTTAACACCTCACTGAATTTATTTTGTCACCTTATTCTAAGTTGCTCTGAAGCAAAAAAAAAAAGAAAAATCTTCTGGTGGTTGACACCTTACTCATAAAATTTCGAATGCAATAGAAGTCTAAAAAGCGCAGCTGAAAGTCATAGGTTCCATAGCATCATTTTATTCCAAAGCACTTTAAAACTTAATGAGATGCTGATCTCTTACATCACTTGTTAAAAGAAGCAACAGGGAGACTCTTCAGTACACAGCTGATGATTCCAGCAACAGGCTTCAGAATATGAAGTCACATTCTGAAAAAACACTTTTTAGAATTATATATTATTTAAGGGAAAAAATATACCAAGATTATTTACACAAAATGCATAACCAAAAAATGTCAGAGCAATGATATCACAATAATAACTGCTGAATCCATGTTTAATTAATATGATTGTAAAGAAAAACATTCCTCTCTGATAACTTACAAGATGGGAGCAATTAATCTGAAGTGTTTTTGTGGATTGATTACATCTTTATTATAAAACTAAAAACTATACTGAAAGAATACACTTATTGATAAAATGCAATATGAAGGCAGGACTTATTTTCCATCACATAACATATATCACATGTGATGTTTGCTGGGTGACATTTTAACTGTGAACCAGATTTGCAACCAGTTAGAATCTACTTAGGCACTGATCCCCTAGAATCCATGTGAAATTTATCAGTTTTCAGTGGAATGCCACGGAGATGTTGCCATCTGGTGCTTGAAAAACCATGAGCTGGAAGAATTTTAAGAGCTGGTAGCAAAACCTACCATGCATTACAAGACTGCCTGTCAACCACAGACATGCAAGCCTCTTGTTTGACAATATATGCAACCTGAGGCACAATCCAGTTAATGAATAAAAACAGACAGGGATATCATCACAGAGGCTGATAAATATTGGAATAAATATGGCTTTATCAAAGAGTGGAAAGAAAAAATTTAATCAGTGTTATTTTATTTCCATTGGTGAATGAAATTACCTATTCCCAGTAGTGCTTTTAGTCACCTGTTCCAAAAGAAAGACTGCATCCAGTGAGTAGCTACTCCTTCAATGACTCTCTCCAGTTTTAACCAATATTTCTTTTGAGTAGTTGTTAGGGGTTAGCTTTCCTTTTCTTTCCTTTTTCTTTGTGGATTTTTTTCCCATTGAGTTGCTAAAACTCACTAATGACTAGGTGCTTGGGGAAGGGGAGGTGGCCAGGTGTCAAAAAAGGAAGGTGTCTAGCAGCACTTCTCATTTAAGAGCTTCTCTCAGAGTGACAGAAATATCACAAAAAGAGAGACAAGTAGGGGCCTAGAACAGTTAGGGGTTCTCACTCACTCTCAGCTTTCAGAGGAGGACGGTGCTTGAGGAAAGGAATTTCACTACCACCGCTATAATCCACCTGGGAGCCGCCTTTCCTTCTGCTGCTGGGCCCCACACCCCCTGCCCTGCTGGCATGTCCCACAGTTCCAGCTATCACTGCGGAGTTTCTGATACATCTCGCTCATCCACCACACTGGCGTTTTCTGCTCATCCCTGCTGTTCCAGGTTAGTGCTTCCAAGAGTTTTGCTAAAGCACCAGGATCGACAGGCCCAGGGATTTGTGAAGTGAAGCCTGTCCTCCATCCCTGCCCCCGTGCGGGACAGAGCCGCCATTACCACCCGCTCCCCAAGCCCGCACCACAGCGCCCCCTGCGGCTGTGGGGGAATCACCGCACCCGCCCTGCCTGCCAGGAGCCACCAGCGCCCCTGCTGGCAGTGCCCGGAATTGCAGCGAGGGAAAGCGGCGGAGGCCGGTGAGGCTGTCACTCGGTCGTGGTTCTGCTCCTTGTTAATGCCATAGTCACGGTTCTTGGCTTACCTTGTAATACGTAATAATAAAAAACTGTTATTCCTATTCTCATATCTTTTTACCTAAAATCCCATTAATTTCAAAATTATAATAATTAATTTTAAAAGAATCTGGAGTTTACATTCTCCATTCCCATGGAGGCTCCTGCCTTCACTAACAAACCTGTCTTTCAAACCAAGACAGCAGCTCATTTTTTACTAGTAGCGAAGACAGTACCTTTCGTCTTATGTTGTATTTTAGCATATACTGAAAAAGATGACTAGAATAGAATCTTCAGTAACAATTTAGTTAACCTGCAGAATTTCAGCCTCTACCATTCTTCTTGCTTGTTAATATTACTCAAGCATAGGGATGGACTTTGGTTGATAAAGTCAGAATTACTGAAAAAGTAGCAATTTTTTTCAAAACCAGCAACAATGCTACCTCACTGTGAGAAACTGGCATTCAGACCTGAAAATGGAGAAGTTAAATGTGTTTCCAACTAACACACCTCCATTCATTCTGGAAACAAGACATCAAAGAATGGTTCTCAGTCGTGGTACTGGCAATGTAAACAAGCATTACACAAAGCTTAGGCCATGACTGTTCTGGCAAGAACATTACTCAAGAGAGTGAAAAAAATCAGGCACCAATGCACACAGATGATAATTTTTTCATATAACTTAGCTGAAGTCACAAACAAATGGACTAACACAGAGTCATATCCTAAAAGACCAGCCAGTGTTGTGCAGATTAATATGATCTTCATTTGTACTAGCCACTAAAAATCAGTATTTTTAACCATCTTTCACAAGTCCTTTCTCCAAATGTCTCAGCTCTGGTTTGCTTGAAGAGTGAGGTTGAATTCACAAGCACACTAATGCAAGCGAAACAGAAACATGACCATGTCACACACTCACTATGCAAGTGACCAAGCACAGCTATCACAGCCAAGTGTGATAGCACAGCTATCAATGGTTAGAATACTTGCAGCATCAAGATAGTCAAATGAGCTTTTCCAAAAACCAAGAAACAGAAAATCTACAGTGACACAGGTGATTGAGTGGAACAATAAAAACAGATAAAGAGGAGAGTGCTTTACTATTTTTTAATTGCAGAAGTTACAGAATGTGGTTTGAAGAAAAGTGTCATTGAGAAGGATAAAGAGAACATCAAGAGAAGAATCCTTAGTGTGAAAAACTGCAGTAAGTGTAAAAGTGCAGTAAGAAGCTTGAAAAGTATACAAACAAAAACCTTATTTCAGTATGTGAATGCTGATCAAACTAGAGTAGCTTATTTAAATTGCTACTCAACCAAATCTCTTCACCTCAAAACACTAACCAGCCATGAAATAGCCGAAAAGCAGAAAATTCTGAGGTTAGCATAACAGCACAGAATTTAAAGGCCATCTCCATGCACCTAATTTAAAGAATGCAAGCAGAAAACACCACTGCGTTGTGAGGCAAGAGAGAAAGGACATAGGAGCAGCAGCAGGACAAGCATAAAAAAAGCCATCATGACATAAGATGCCTAAGGTCAATTAAAAATGCAAAAAGGATGACAGGAAAGCTCACAGCCTGCAGCTAATACAAGGGCAACATGAGTCAAAATCATAGCTTTGGGAAGGTACAGACACCACACAATTTCCCAAGGGAGTGTAAAAATTAGTGCAATGCATACACCAACAAAGAAATCTCTCTTGTTTCCAAAAAAACTGTGAATATGGGGAGGCACCTCAGGAAGTAATTTTTTTTTTCTNTTTGTTTTTTTGGTGGGGGGGTGAGGGGGGTGGGTATTGTACATATTCCTGGGAAGACATCATTCAGGGCAAACATCGCATAAAAATGATGAACCATATGATAGCTCTGTATCATATATAGAGCTCTGCATCAACTTGTAGCTGTGCGTGAGCCATTTATAAGTTGCACTGATGGGTCTTCTTTGGATCTACCAGTGTTGATCTCCACTGTGGGAGCAGCATATGAACAGCAGAGGAAGAACTTACCAAGACATATGAATTTCAAATATAAAAAGCATGAAGAAAAGACAGAGTAAACTACAAAATCTACTCAATCTGGACTACGTGCATTAATTAGAATAAAATAATTGGGAGAGGGACTAATGCAAGGCCATTATTAGACCTTTATAATGCCTTGGAGGCAGTAGATGAATATGCTTAACCTGGTAACATCAGTAAATAACCTGTTTTGTTCCTATCCTTTTCCTCCTTATGCCTGTGCATCAAGGGACTCACAACCCAATTATGCAGCTCAGCCTACAGGTCTTCTCTGTCTCTCATCTACTTCTTTTCTATCACCCTCTGCTGGTAATGTACTGATGGTGGGGAAGAGAGGAGAAAATTCAGCTTAAGAGTCAATATGCAGACAATTCTCTATTTTCAAACAGAGAATTTTGAAGCCAGATTTTAGCAAACCCTATCTAATCATAAAGCAAGGAAAGCTAAAGCATAACTTTCCACGGAAATCATAAAGACAGCAGAAGAGATACGAACGCAGAATAGGATACAACATTTAGTGTAGCGGTGCTACTAGCACCACTCCAACTAGAACACCAGGATACTAGCACTGGACAGAGTCACTTTGTCTGGCTTTCTAGAAAAGGCTCAGAACAGATTCATTCAGTACTCACTGAAATATGTATAATTTCCAGTTTATCACACGGATGTCAAGCCAGACTGTTACCAGGGCCCAGCTTGCCTCTATTACTCCTTCAAAAGAGGTCAGAGAAGAACAGATTTCATTCATCTGAGCTCCCCCTGCTGCTGCCTATCTGCACAAAACCTGTCTGCTGGGTTGCCTGCAGTTCTGGCACCACTCAGGCCAGCACAGCTGGTCTGCAGCTGGCAGATCTAGGAAGCAGATCAGACCAATGCACATGAAATTGGCAGCACTGCCCTATATTTGCTTATCATTTTAAAACCACTGAATAAAAAGCTCAGGTTTCTATGGGTACCAGTGAAGTAACTGCTGGCAGTTCCTCTAGGTCTTTACAGGTTTTGGTGGTAGCTATCAGGGACTGAAACGTTGAAACACACAATGAATGTGCACAGGTTTCACGCCAAATATATCTAATTATGCATCTAGCAGATGTCCATTTTTTGTGCACAGACTCTTCCCCTGCAAATACTTTCTCACAGATAAAAATGTGTGTGGGGGTGAATCTTTTGCAGCACTAACTTTTCATCCTTAATTATACAAGTTAATCTGAGCCAAAAAGTCAGCAACTCAGCACTGTGAACACAGACAGAAGTTCAGAATGCCTCTAGACAGATTCTTTTCCTTTGAGCATCCCCTTTCCCTGTCTGAATATAAAATAAGATTAATGTTTTTTTACTACAAGTTTCTTGGAAAGGTAAAGGGGTGTTATTCTAAACTAACAAAGGTAAAATAACACTGCATAAGAAGCAATGACATGGAAGAAACAATGTGCTTCAAATCCTTTAAGTATCTGTATCTACGAAATGTCCTAGAGGGCCTTCGAAACCTACTTAAAATCTCTAAATGCTCTACCATCACATTCTTTTCCAATTATTTTCTAGCTTGTAGTCAAAAACAGTCTTAACAAAGTTCTAAGTAGTTGTACTTAGAAAATTTGTTGCTTTATTTTTATGTCAGTGGGTATGTTCTCAGGAAGATTTTTACAAAACAAGCATTGATCTAGCCTTGAATCGAATTGTGTTGTGGCTGTATGTTCCTTATACAACAGATTTAACATCACCATCCCATGGTAAGATACTTCTAGTTAGTTTTATAGATATTCTATAAATATTTCTATTTATTTTTATTTTTATATTTCTTGACAACTGTACTTTTCTTATAAGCTGTATCACAACTTCATGGGCAAAGTTAAAAGTTACACTGTAATTGTAACTACTTTGCAGTCAATTCTTTCTTCCCTCTCTTTTCTGGGAATTTTCCCTCTCACTTTATTAGAGCAGCAGGAGAGTTTTAAGAGGGTTTCAATGGCCTAAATCTGTATTCATTTCCAGAATTATAGGCAAGTTGTGTTTTAAACTTCCAAATGCTCCGTATCATTTTTGCAAGTCTGTTTAAAGACCATCAAGAGATAATCTTGGTCCACAAAATACTGGGAAAGTATTTCTTAAAATGTCTATTTGTTACAATCTGCTGACTCCTTTTGCCTCTATGTTTAATAGGTAATTTACTGCACGCTAATTGCACTTACTGCTTTTTTAAAATTGGAAAAAAACCAAAAACCCAAACCAAAGAAAAACTATACACCAGTAGTTTCATTTTAATATGATGTGCTTTAAAGAATTAAAAATGAGACTGTATGATGGCTAGATGATGCATATGTAGACAGACTACATTAGTACAAACACTCTGTAGAGAAAATGCAACAAAGAATTGATACTTTTTGTTCATTCAAGGAACACTAAGATCAAGTTAGAATATGAATTTTTTTTCTAATTTGGAGGGTTCTCTGAAATTATTTATGTGTCACATATTTCTGAGCCATGTTTTCCATACAGCAACTTAGAAACTTTTTGGCTTTGTTATACTGAGAAGCAAGAGTAAAACTTCCAACATGTGTTTCCAAATAAGTTGCTAAATTTCATTAGGCTTCATAAAAGGCCCAGCTCACACAAGCAGATACACTTCAGCAAGCACATGTTTCACTACAGGGAAGCCTGGAGGCTACTGAGGAGCTGCTGGCCAAAGTCCAGTCCAGCAGTATCCCAGGTGTCTTGCAAGGCCTTGAAAAACCCCACACTTTGGAGGTGTCACAGCTCCAAGAAGCAATTGGTAAAGAAAACATACCAACAGCAGCATGGCTTAACTGCATCCATGAAAGTCAGGTGTCCATAATCATTTGAGCTATGATTTTATTGTGAGTACACACATTTTAAGGTGTACAACTGGCACATTGCACTAGCTCATCATTTTTCAACCAGTATTATGAAATAAAAACAAATATTTGCCCACTAAATATCTGCTATCTGTATAAGAGATAAAACAAGAGCTCAATGTTATCTCTAAGATAAGATTTCAATGTTTTATTTAAATCAAAATTCATAAATATTATATCAATATTACTTTTTTAAAAAGTTTTTTGAAAAATAATACAAATACAATTATTTCTGAAGAAAATCTTCTCCTTTCCAACGCCATTTGGCACTGATATTTACAGAGACAACCCAGTGCAGAACCACGGCTAACAAGACAGTATTTTTTATGTTATTATAGGGTTGATAAATTAGGGCATGAGTGAACTAGGAAAAAAGAAGCAACATAATGCAGATCTTATGAGAACTGGGAAAAAGTGTGGCCACAAGACTGAGGCCCTGAAGAAGCACGTGTCAGGATCCTGTAGAACCAACACATCTGACTTCCTTTGTCTCCACCGATAAAAATTCAATATACTTAACTGGGTTTTAATGGGCTCACAAGCATTACAACTTTAATCACTATAAATGTTAGTACAGATATTCTACAACCACTTGCTTGTCACTGTAAAGAAATTCTATCCTGGAATAAAGCTTTGTGAAGTCCTTAAATTAACATCAGCGATCCTCTTTCTTAAATCAGTTCAGCGATGAAATAGAAGTTGATTTTTACATACTTCTCACAATAGCATTTTCATTCAAATCCATTTTTTCAAAGATGAAATACTGCCGAAAAAAAAATTATAACTCCTTCTTCCACTCTACCAATTTAAGAGTCAATTCAACTAAGTATTTCAGCATATGCTCAAATTAATCACTTGAATATACCCAAATGAGACTAGCAATATTTTAGCAACCAAATAAAGCACTGGATTATTCATGTACTTCTTTTAAAGCAATTTTCTGACTTGCAGTCACAAGCAAGCAGAAAAAACAAGACTGTTACTTCAGACGAGGGAGCTGAAGCTTCTATCAGGCAGAGGAGTATCAGAATCTCTAATTGAATATATGTCCCTATTATGACAATCTCCCAGCAACCATAAAGCTCTTGGCTCATCACCTTTTCATTAAACAAGTGACCCCCACTGTTTTTACTTTTTCACACTCTGTACAATGATTTTCCATGGTGTTACCTAATGAAACTATAAATGTCTCACATGCAGCATCTCCAGACAGTAACAATAATGAGCTGTACAGGAGTATCTTGCTGAAGACTGTTTGGAAAGTGAATTTATAGTAACAGGACCAATTTATTCTCCTGGCTCTAAAAGCCCTAAACACAATGAAACTTTGGTATACTTTCTTTCTGTGGTAGAGCAAAGGTTTCTCTTAGCAATACATGGCACCACTATTTTTAGTAGATGCATAGCAGGAGGCAGATTCTTGTCTTGCTTGTCAAAGAACTATCAGGTTCAGACCTGATTCATCACCTTCACTTTTGGGGTTCAGGATAAATCTCCCCATACCTTTTGTACTCAAAAGACTTTTTTCATTTTGACTATGCAGAGGGCATGAACAGATGACTGCTGTTAGCACAGTAATAATAAGATAGTCGAGGGGCACTACACCATGTTACCAGCCCTTAGACACCCAAAGCAAGACAAGATTGACAAATACTCCATGAGTACTGGAACAATGAACCTTTTTTTCTTCTGTACCAGTTTGTACATGATCAGCTTACAGATTCCAACGATTAAAGCACCAGGTGATTACTACAGAATGACAGCTAACAACTATGGGACAAGAACTTACTGAGTATCTAGTTCCTTCTTGTTTTAACAATCTCGTTCTAATAATCTGATCCTGTATTTGGGTATTACAACACATACATCTGCATCAGAGGATATAATACATTCACAGAAAGGCAACAGCTTAAATGTTGCATAGTTCTCTACTTACATGTATATTATGTTTTGTTTCGGGGCTTGGTTATTACTGATTTTTTTTTTAAACTATTATGCAACTCCAATTACATTTAAATACTAACTACAATTTATTGGAAAACCCAAACCAAGCTCAGGTAAATGTGGCCCTAAACAATTTATTTTTATATATATATATATTAATTTCCAAATATAGAACAATACATTAACAGAAAACAAGTACTATAAAAATACAGGCAAAGAAGACATCACACTTGCCGTATCAATACCAACTCCTATTCCAGAGTTTCAAAGACAGCATTAGTTACTTTTAGTACTATCTGGAAGAGCGAGGAGTGGTGAATATTGTCTACTTGGACTTCATCAAGGCTTTTAACACTGTCTCATGATATTCTCATAAGCAAACTCAGGAAATGCAGGCTGGACAAGTGGACAGTGAGGTGGACTGAGAACTGGCTGAACGGCAGTTCTCAAGGGTCATGATCATCTCACTGGAGGCCTGTCAGTAGTGGTGTCTCGCACTGGGCCCGGTACTGTTTAAGTTGGATGAAGGGATAGAGTGCACATCTCAGCCCATTTGCTGACGACACAAAGCTGCAAGGAGTGGCCAATACCCCAGAGAGCTGTGCAGCCCTTCAGAAGGATCTCAACAGGTTGGAGAGATGGGCAGAGAGGAATCATCTAAAATTCAACAAAGGCAAATGCAGGGTCTTGCACTTGAGGAAGAATAACCCCAGGCGTCATGACAGTTGCATTATCCTACTGGAATGCAGCTCTGAGGAGGACTTGGGAGTGGACAACAGGCTGTCCATGAGCCAGCAGTGCCCTTGGGGCCCAGAAGCAATCCTGGGGTACATTAGGAAGAGCCAGCAGGTCAGGGGAGGGTATCCTGCACCTCTACTAAGTCCTGGTAGTCATCTGGAGTGCTGTGTCCAGTTCTGGGCTCCTCAGCACAACAGACAAACTGCTCCTGGAGCAGGTCCAACAGAGGCTTCAAAGGTGATAAAGGGGCTGGAGCACCTCATGAGAAGAGGCTGAGGGAGCTGGGCCTGTTCAGCATCAAGAAGAGACAACTGAGAGCTGACCTCATCCATGTCTCTCAGTGTCTGCAGGGAAGGGCCAGAGCATGAATCAGGCTCTGCTCCATGGTACCAAGCAATAGGACAAGAGGCAAAGGGCAGAAATTGACACACAGGAAGGGAAGTTCCACCAGAACATAAGAACTTAACTGTGCGAGAATTGCAGATTGTCCAGAGAGGTAGTGGCATCTCCCTCACCAGACACATTCAAAGGCTATCTGAACAATCGTGCATAACATGCTCTAGAATAACGCTGCTTGGGCATGGAGGCCAGACTGGATCCAGTGGCAGGGGCCCCTTTCTGCCTTAACCCATTCCTTGATTCTGTAATAAAGGTGAAGGATACATAACTGATGCTGGAAGCTTTTCCAGGAAACTTTTTTATCTCCAAGTGTCAGAGGAAGAGTGCAAAAGTATTTCTTCATCTGTAATAATCAATAAATATCCATGACCAGAGAATAAGGAACACTAGAGGCATTAATTCTATAAATTGCATCTGCAAGCATAAGCATCAACAATCTTCATAATCCCTTTTTTTTTTTAAGAAAGACGAGGTCTATTAAAATAAATGCTTAAGTTCCAGCTTTTCCCAAAACACAAATAAAGATACTGGTCTATTACTATCAGCCTCTTCTCGTAAAATGAAAAAATTACTGGTGCTACACCCATCTTATCTGAATAGTCATATCAAACGTTGCAAACTGAAAATAAGTGTTTCCAAGTATATCTTGAAGCAGTATGTTTTATTTAGTTTCCCATCAGTTCTTGTGTTTTTTCTAATGCCTTCAAAGTATTCCAATGAGCATTATATAGTTTTTATTTAGGAAAATATATATATCTCTAAATCCTACTAGAAGCACTTACACCTTGTCACTTCAGTTTCATGCTGAATATTTACTCTTCAAATATGCTTTCACAAAATACTTAGACTACTTGACTTTCTTCCTGAATTTCTCATTTCCCGTAAGAAAAACTTAATAAGTGAAACACAAGGCTCAAATGAAAAGATTGCATAAAGACATTGCTTGCATAAAATATGAAATAGAACCATGATTATACCCAGTGAAAATGAAGAATCTCACATTTAAGTTGTTAAAGCCATGGGACAATACAAGCTATTCAAGGTGGCTCTTAAATAAAACATGAAGGGCTTATACCATTTTGCCTAGCTCAACTTGTAATCTCTTAAAAGCTCTTTAGGTTAATTACATCTAAATACCATTTTTTTTCCCTGAGAAATTACAGAAGTGATACACAATATGTAAAGAAAAGAAGATGGCCTGTTTAATGCCCTACTAATATCCTAAGGCATTAACAATAATTACACAAAAGTACTGTGAACCAGAATTTATGAGGCTAATCACTGCCTGAAGCATACATTATAGGATATTTTCTTTAAAGGGTACTGTTTGTTATGTAATACCCACTACAGCCACTGATTCACTTATGTGAAAAAAAGAAGCTGGTATATGAATACAGATAAAATCATTTACAGGTATTCTTGCCTGAATTTTGGCAGTCATGTGAGTGTCCCAGAAAGTTGCATGGGTTGTTTTAGAGCACCATGAAACATTTAAAATTAATTTTTTAAAAAACCAAAAAATAGGTAGAAACTGATCCGGATTTAATAATAAAAATTAAGAAAACTGTTTTGTACAGTTATATATTAATTAAATACTTCCACAAATGCTCAGAATGTGCATATAGTAACTATGGAAAAATTGTGAATACTTTTCAGAAATAGCAGTAAAATGAAATTAGCTACTCTACACATCTGAACAAGTCTGTATTAACAAAATCTTGAGCTCTGGGGCACAGTATCAACAATCAGTCTGTGAACATTCTTCTCCTCCCAGAAGACACTACTACTACTACTACTTTCTGAACTAGCTGCTATCAACTTAGCTTATATTGGTGTAGAGACTAGTAGTGATGCAGCTACCAAAATCTTGATATAAAAGGCAAGCAATTCTAAAGCTTGTGACACAAAGAACCTATAAAAGAATTTCTGTTTCTCAGGATTTTCAAACCAGCAGTTCATAACAATGAAATAACCACACTAAATAAATTTGAAATTTAATAACCATCTACCACAGTCATATAATTTATCAGTGATGATCAGTTGATTTATTAAATATTTTACATGGTCCCCCATAACATCCTTCTCTTAAATCAGAGGAAAATGAATTTGATGAGTGGACTGTTTGTTGTATGAGGAATTGGCTGGACAGTCATATCCATCATATCCATTGACTCTCAGTCAATGGCTCAGAGTCCCAGTGAGCATCAGTGACAAGTCGTGTTAAGAAGGCTCCAGGGAGAACTTCTCTGTGGCCTTTCAGTACTTACAGGGTGCTTACAAGAGAGATGTGGACAAACTTTTCAGCAGGACTTCTTACAATAAAACAAGGGGTTTTAAAGTAAGAGAGGATTACATTAGAAATAAGGAAGTTTTTTTACAGTGGGGTGGTGAAGGATTAGCACAAGTTTCCCAGAAAGCTGGCAGATGCTCCATTCCTCAAACATTTGAGATCAGACTGGACAGAACTCTGAGCAATCTGATCTGGTTGAAGATCTCTACTCACAGCACACAGGTTGGACTAGAAGTCCTTTAAAGGTCTCTTCCAATCCAAACCATTCTATAATCTTCATCTGCACTCATTAGCAAGGGGAAGGACAGGTTGTAGACCATCTGGGGGGGGAAAAAGCTCTGCAGAAAAGGACTTGGTATTTGGAAAGCAGCAAAATGCACATGAGTCAGCAGTGCACTTGGGGACTAAAGAAGGTCAGTATTATCCAGCTGGCAGCCCGTCACCAGGGGTCTGTGCTGGGGCCAGCTCTGTTCAATATTTTCATTGATGACAAGGATGAGGCTATTGAATCTTTCATTAGTAAATTTGTGGACGACACTAAGCTGGGAGCGTGTGTCGACCGCTTGGAAGATAGGATGGCTCTGCAGAGAGACCTGGAACGGCTGGATGGATGGGCAGAGTCCAACAAAATGAGGTTTAATGAGTCCAAGTGTTGAGTCCTGCACTTTGGCCACAATAACCCCCTGCAGCATTATAGGCTGGGGACGGTGTGGCTGGACAGTGCCCAGGAGGAAAGGGACCTGGGGGTTCTGGTCAACAGCCAACTGAACATGAGCCAGCAGTGTGCCCTGGTGGCCAAGAGGGCCAAAGGCATCCTGGCCTGTATCAGGAATGATGTGGCCACCAGGAGCAGGGAGGTCATTCTTCCCCTGTACTCAGCACTGGTGAGGCCACACCTTGAGTGGTGTGCCCAGTTCTGGGCCCCTCAGTTTAGGAAGGACGTTGAGATGCTTGAACGTGTCCAGAGGAAGGTAACAAAGCTGGTGAAGGGCTTGAAAAACAAGCCATATGAAGAATGTCTGAAGGAGCTGGGGTTGTTTAGCCTGGACAAAAGGAGACTCAGAGGTGACCTCATCACTCTCTACAACTTCCTGAAGGGTGGTTGTAGACAGCTGGGGGTTGGTCTCTTTCTCCAGGCAGCAACTGACAGAACGAGAGGACACAGTCTTAGGCGGCGTCAAGGGAAATATAGGTTGGATGTTAGGAAGAAGTTTTTCACTGGAAGAGTGATTAAATACTGGAATAGTCTCCCTGGGGAGGTGGTGGAGTCACCATCCCTGGATGTGTTTAAAAGAAAACTGGATGTGGAACTTGATACCATGACCTAGTTGAGGTGTTAGGGCTGGGTTGGACTCGATGATCTTGAAGGTCTCTTCCAACCTACACATTGTGTGATTCTGTGATTATCCCTCCACAATGGTCTGGGGCTGGAGCACAGGCCCAACTGAGAGGCAGAGGGCTATTTTCAGTCTGGAGAAATGATTTGGGGGCACATAAAGCAGCTTTCCTTTACCTGGAAGGTCATCAAGACTAAGTGAGGTTCCAACAGTGATGCATGCTGGGAGAATGAGGAAAAAAATGTGTAATTTGAAACAAGAGTTTCAAATTGGATGTGTGCTTCAGACTTTTTCTCCATGAGGACTGCCAAGCAGTGGCACAGAGAGGTTGTGCAGACCTCATCCTTGGAGACTTTGATATATAACTGTCCTGGTCCAGGCTCAGAGTTGATCCTGCTGAGAGGAGGGGAGTGGACTAGAGACAGAGGTTTCAGGTTGAATGATCCTATTCTAATTATATTGTTTGCAGCAAGCCAGTGGTTTCTGGAAAAGTTAAAACACATAATTTACAATCTGGGCGGGGGGGGGGAAAAGGCAACCAGAACTTCATTCTAACGGATATAAAAATTGGATTTACAAATATGAGCTAGACTAGTCTTCTTATGGATAAATAAACATCTTAGCCCCTCTTTTGCTGCTTGAGAAAGAAATGAATGTAACAAGACTACCCAGGAAGAAGAAACTTCCCAAGAAATCAAGCAGTATGTCCCTTGAAGCAGAACACCACAGCTACAAATCTCAACTTCTGTGAAGTATTAAGAGTTCCCAGTGCTACAGCTGCAAGTGATGCCTTCTGACCTCTTTCTCAAAGTATTTAACAGATTCTTATTCCTTTTCCTGAGAAGCACAGCAAATATAAAAAATGAATACACTAAATCTCAAATCTATAAAATACTGTATTTATAAATAAATTATATTAGGCTGCATTTAGTCTTTTTTCATTTTACTAAAAGAATCCTGCAGAGTTATAAATACTGCAAGTCTGATGTATGATAGCAGATGCTTAAATTTTAAGACATATTCAAATGATGAGATACTGAAATATAGCTTAAATTGAATTCCCAATTTATATAATGAATAGTTCCTCTTCACTTTATCTGTGCTTTGTAGAAAATATTTGAGACATTTTAATTAGTAGTCCTTAAAAAGATAGTTTCTTATTATTATTTTGTAAAGGAATAAATAGGTTCAAGAAATTTAAAAAACAAGACAGTAACAGTAAAGCCTACAATAACACTCAATTCGGATACTTTATTCACAGTGCCATACAGTTTTCCAAATATCCCAGCATTTCTAAATTTTCTTTTTTTTAACCAATCTATTATGCAAATAAATATATAACGCTTCATTTTTTAAGCATAAAACTAATTCTGCTTGCAATAAAGGATTATGCTAAAATAAAATCTTCTTCATGTACTTCCCATCTAGTGTGAAACTAATTAAAATGTAAAGATTCAACTACTCTTTCATAACTTCAGAGCATATGTTATTTAACAAAGAATATTTAGCAAAATGTGTGGGCCAAACTTGAACTACTGGATATCATGCAAAACAGTGTTTCAGACTGTGAATTTCACTGTCTCAATCCATCAGTCCCTCCTTGAAAGTCCAGTATCCTGCTCTGCATATCAAGAGCTCAAGACAAGCACAGCAGGCATCCACGTTCTCCTCCTTTGCTGAACTCAGAAACATAATTACATAATGGAAAATTATTTTTAAAGGTCAATCAAAGCCTCCAAACAGCTAATATCCTACATACTCTGACCTACTGAAGCTTACGAAATGACAAGCAGTTCAATAGCTTCCATCTTGTCCCTTGTTTTCAACACAACAGAGAAGTGCAAAGGTCACAGTGACTCCAAGCCCAGACACAATTCTTTTCCCTGCACTTCTCCCTCCACTGTTTTGCCAGAGCTTTCTGCTCAATGTAAAAGTTTATCTGCCTGAAAGTTTGACTCTGTAAACAGATGGTCACACAGACATAGGATGAATGAAATAAACAACCGTAGTTTCACCTGCAAAGTAAAATAATACAAACATAAATATCTAGACATAGAATGTAGCTCCACGTAATATCAGTTTATTCTTTATTTTGAAAAATACGGAGATGAGATGAGATTAAGAGACCTTCACTCCACTCCTTCACATTCACAATACCTGCAATCCTGAGGCATAGCTCCTACTAATACCAGCTTTATTAGACCTCACCAGTTTGGTGTTTTGTTTTTTTAAAACAGAACACAGACATAAAGACAACAAAGGAAAGACAGTATCTACAGGTACACAGAGTTTGGTAACAGAGATGATCACGGTCCAACTACCGCTGATCTGTGCTTTCAAGATTTCCCCATGACCCTAGAAAGAAAGTGATCAAAAAAACCCTGCATTGCTTGGCAATAAATGTTGTCTCAAAATAAAACAAATTATGGAATGCTGAAGTAAGTTCCAAGCATGCTTTAATTAAATATGCCAAGGTCAGGTTGTTGAAGAATACATGAAGAGCTTTGGTTTAGGGCAAATTTAGGGAGGTCACCCCTAAATGTCACGCTAGGGCAAGCCTGTTAGGACTTGCAGTCAGTGTTCTTTTGAACTAAGCCAATCTACACATGTGGATAAAAAAAATCAGTGGACTGTTCTTCTGGGACCAGCAACAAGCAGCTATCTATGTCTCTGTCTCTTGTTACTTTTCTACACCCTTTTTCTAAATACAGTGTCTTGGTATTTGCTGTTTTGCCTTCTAGGCATTTTTGATTTCTCCATAGATATGAATATCTCTTTGAGTACCTCCAGCACATTGACAGAGAATGTACCCCAAAAGCAATTTGTCTTTCAACAATACATTTCCTATGTTCACATTTCCACTGTCCCTATCATATGTTAACAAAATAACTCTTTATGCTAAAGGTGTAACTGAGAGGTTAAGTCTATTTCTAATTGCTTTTTTCTAAAAATTAATATTGATTCAATGTGTCAATTTGATATACATACCTCTATGAGGTGGTGGCAACATACTGTGGTCTGACAGCAAGAACCCTTTTTAGAGTTGCAATGAAAGACTCAAGTTTTTTCTTAGGGTATTACCAGATATGAGTACTAACAAAAATATATCCTTGTTTTGTTGATTATTTGAATAAGAACAAAATCTGCACACAAAATTTTACCATACCCTGAAAGTCCTTGAAGCATTTTTTGACCAAAAACAATTTCTCAGTGCAAACCACATCTTCAGGAAAACCTATAGAAACTTAACCACACTTAATAAAGCTGTCAGGACTGTACTTGTACTTGACCTCTGTTTTATGTGTGTATCCTGATGAGGATCAAGACTAAAGGAAAAAGAACAGGGAAAGAAAAGAAGGTAGAAAAAAAGAGTGTCACAGTTAAGACACCACTGTACTATTTTGTATATGTACTACATCACAAAATTCAGCACATTTCAATATTTGACATTGCTACATTTGTTAAAGTTGATGCCAACAATATAGCAGCTTTTGTAGCTCAAGAGCTTTTTCTGTCACTCATTGTACCTTCACTACGTGAAAATAGAACGGTCAAATCGCACTCTGGCACACCCATTTCTATTCATTAAAGCAGCCAGGTTTCACTGCACACAAATCTTGAGAAACATGAGACAATGAAAGAACATGCAATTAACAGAGAGTACTTAATGTTATCTCTACTCAGCAGCACCAAGTGCCTGTAACAGAGCAAGTCCACTGTAATTCCTTGAAAGATAAGATTTATATATCCTAGCACTTGTGTTATACACTGATGAACAGCATAAAATTGACATAATGGTTCTTCAGGGCTACAAAACGTGTTTTCTTTTGCAGTTTAATTGACAATGACTAGATTGACCTTTTCTCTATAACTGTAACTACAGCAGACCAATTAGACAAATCATCATCTCTATCATTTCCCATACATAATATGTAAAAGTAGACGTATCAGACTGTTAATCACCTTTTCATGCTGATGTTACACCAGATCAGTATTTTACACTTGGATACATGAGTGAAAGCTAGAGTGAGAAAATCGTTTAAATCACATACTTCAATGAATGAAAAATGACAACTATAGAAATTAAATATTAGAAATATTTTAAATCCTCCGATCTCCCAAATGCTGAGTCCTAAATGAACATTTATGTCCTTCACTATTACCATAACATTTTTTGATGACAATTCACACTTCCACTTAAATTTTGGCTCACTTAGAGCCCGTTATTGTAAGTAGCAGTAAACTAGATACTTTTATACAGACATTGCGAACCATCTGTGCACATGAAAAATACTCAGCAATTCATAACATCTGGATTTTACATCACACAATTCAGTATTAGAGCTGTCTCCTTGTTTTGCATTCCCTCTTCCTCTTCTCTACAGGTATTTACTGTCCACCTCCAAAGATGAGGTAACAGAACCACAAAACTCTTTGTGCTGTGCTATTATTCAAAATGCCTGTGATTGTTAACAATTGCAGAGTATCTTGTTTTAGTATAGGGATTTCTTCACAAGATAGAAATGCACAGCTACCAGTAATGTTTAAAAACAGTGAAATTAATCTCTTATAGAATGAGTGTTACTAGGACTTGAATCCTGCTTTAAAAAGTAATGCTACAATTAGCTTGGGAAAATTGTATCAGTTTTTTAAGAATAAGTTCATAATACAAACTTGATAATACATCATTAAGTTTCATCTCATATTTCTAGACTACGTCAGGACACTGTACATTAATCAGTAATTTGTATGTTGAAACATACATACTTTATGGAAGATTCTGTAAAAAGATTCACTTTGATGTTCCTGAACAAACTCTGCACAATATGCATGAATATATACACCTTTATATATACAGACATTACCCAGTATTCACTATTTCATTGCAAAAAAAATTTAGAAATTTCAGGAAAGATTAAAGCACTCCATTAAATGATGAAACCTTTATAGAGAAAATTGTAAAACATCACCTCACTGTATGTATCTGTTTAAAGAACTTGTTTTCCAAAAGTAGAGAGATGTTGTGCAACTTTTGTTTCTAGACATTTACAAACATACCACTGTTGAATGTTGTTTTTTAACTTGAACATAACTGGGCAACCTATGCAAACTATACCACCAGCGAATTTTAAAGTACTGAAAGCTGAGAGCTGATGCTCAGCCAAAGTACCTAAAAAATATTTCTTTTTCCTGTAGCCCTTTTAACATGCAATTATTTACCATCACAGGTAAGGAGATATATGAGTAAGATATTACTAGATAATATAATTTTTACTTGTATTTCAATTTCCGTCTTTTGAATTCTGATAGCTAAATGCAAAACCAAAATAAACCCAAACCAACATTAATTTTCCTGGAAGATTATACAGTTTTAAAATACAATGGATTTTTGTGGTTTTATGCTGAATTGAAGATTGAATATAATCTGAAATTTCCAAGCTACTCTAGCTACTATGTAAAATCAAGAGCATCCATTACAGTCAGCTCCATGCTACAATAATTATTGGCAGTTCTGTTGCTACTGTCATCAACAAGAGGCCAGAAACAGGCAGCAAAGCAGTGCAAATGGAGACCACTGAGCACAACTAAGCTACACAGAATGTATTTTCCTTTTTCTCTGGCTGCCCCAGGAGAGTCTAATATCATTTAAAATTCCTGACACGGTCCCCCAGGCCAGAAGACAATTAATGGATGAAAGCTTGAGCATGCACTTTTTATTTTTGCCCTGCTGAAATGCTAAAGGATGGCACAAATTTTCTAAGCTAAACTCTGGTGGCTAATAATTATTATGTCTGAAAGTAGAAATGGGACTACAGCTTGCAATACATATTAGAAAAACACTTTCTTTAAGCAAGTGCAGCAAATGGATACATATTTTACACATGCATGAAATACATCACATATGTGAGGAAAGGCACTCTCTCAACACAGCCTACATGTCAAATTATAAAGGATCACTTCAAAAGAAATCAAAACCACTACATACAGACATGTAAAAAAAGAAACCTCTGAAAACTATCAGCCAAAAAAAATACATAGATTGGAAGAAAGTAAAGCTCTACAAGGTAAGACCTTCTGCTTTAAGTAATTTATTCACAGTAGGAAAGTATTTTCAGTATCTGAAAAGACTGAATAAATATTTGTATGGCATCTGACAGGCTTTTCTTAGTAATATTTTGTACACTTTTCATCTTAACAAATTGTTAGCCTAGCGAATTGTTATGCCTTGTTTATAAAAAGCTTGCAAGAGCAGAATGGAAAAGCATCTTATGGAACAGAAAGGTATCTAGACTTCACGAACAAAATTTACCTGAATCAATTCAATAAGGACATAAATATTTCAGGAGTTCTCAGTGACAGTATTCAGAACCATAAAAAAATTAAGTTTGTTAGAACCTATGTCGATTAATGTATGATTTATAAACATTTTGAAAATGTGTTGGAATGAGTGTATTTTATATACCAAACATAGAATTAATTGAGGACTATAAAATGGATTTTTGTCTCCTGTTAGCATTGTGCAAATCTCCTGAATTTACTCTTCCAATCCAGTATGGTTGGATTTTTTTCTCATGCTTGATTTTAGAGATTGAAAAACTTTTTCAACTTCAGTAGCATTGAAAAGGACTTTCAAGGAGCGTAGAAACATGAATTGGCAGAAGGAGCGCAGAAACATGAATTGGCAGAACTGCATAATTCCTAATAAAGTTAAGCTAATAGCAATATGTATCTGAAAAGAATCAGAGGAAGGCAGAACAATTCGCAGATAATCCACTATACATACCTGTGATTTTGAAATTCAGTTTTATATATTAATTCCCATTGTTCAACAGTAGATGGAGAACAAAAATAAGGTTTGGGTTCTCTTCTATTCTGCACTGAGCAGGGTCCAAAAGCAGTCGATAATATTTCTGGTAGCCAGGCTTTTTAGATGCTGCATCCAGCCTCCGGTTTTGAAACAAAGAGTTTAGCATCACTAACTCTGGGTGAAGTCTGACTGAAATGTACTGTGGCTCCAGGAAAAAAATACTACTAATATGTTACTCCTCAAGCAACAGTTTATAATAAATCAGACTCAGAAACTTGCCTAAATGGAACTCTTAAGACTTCCCTAAGTCTTCCTTAAGTCTTAAGACTTCCCTAAATAGAAGACATTCATTCATTCAACACCTTTAGCAGACCTACTCACATGCAAACATCTCTTGTCACCCATTCAGAGAATATATCATATATGTGTACATTTACATACAAAAAATGAAATAAAAAGGCAAAAGCATAAACTTCAAGATACATTTTTTGGAAGAAAAGTAACAAATTATTAAAAAAACCAAAATCATTTCGAAACTGTAACTGCACTGATCTCAAATAACAAGTGTAAGGCATAATTTAACACACAAAATTTTTTGTGTGAAACCAGATGTATCACGTATGGCTTGTTGTTCTGCTGACTTCCATCAAATGTTCATTTAGAAGTACATTAGTTAATTTTACCAGAATGGAATTAAAGTATTAATCATTAATGACTTGTCATTTCTATTTTTCTATTTTTTTTCCTAAAAGTGAACAGAAGACCAATCCTTTTATTTTATTATTCACAGACTTTAAAAAGCTTTCCAGGTAGGTTAATATTTCATTGCAGCTTGCCTTCCCATTGTCTGTAGGAAACTTAAGGAAGAAGTCAGGAAAACATTACTGGCAGTGTTTTGCCTCCAGACAATCCTTTTTATTAGGAGTACTTTTCATTTACTAGAGAGCCACACACTTCTTTGAAACATCTGTACTAATGACAAGCTGGCAGGTGTTGGTAATGTCAAGAGGTAATAGGATTTCTTTTCTCAAAGTAATATAAGTACTACTGTGTAAAACTAAGCAGATCCAAGAAAGCAAAGGTGGCTCTTTCCCTGTGTGAAACTAAGCAGCTAAGCACAGATGGGATTTTCATCAGAAAAAATGATCATGCCACAGGCAATAACCACCTATAAAAATGTTCTAAGTTAATCAAGGAAAAAATATGAAAATTTGAAATACAAAGTGCAGGTAAACTAGTTTTATTTAAACTCTATCCTTTGGAAACAAGATAGAAAGTCCTCTTGACTCTGTCTCGTGCTCTGGGAGGTGTTGCAAGGATGGGGGATGAGAAAAAAATGCAGAAAACCACCACTGTCTTTGGAAACAAAGTTTTTAATACTGTGCTGCAAGGGAGCAGACTACAAACCTCAGTCTGGAGTGACTGGAATTTGGCAAATTTGGTCCAATGCACAGTATTAGGAATTGCTCTTTACTCTCTGACTACCACAGACTCATAACCATCTGCTAAATGCCACAGGCTAGATAAATTAGACTTCATCAGATAAAGTCTGAAGAGGAGGGAAAATTAAGACAAGAAATAAAACTGAGGAGGAGGTAATTGGTACTGGTAAGACATAGAAAGAATGAAGACAAAACACCCATTTTTGCCACTCTTCATATATGCAGTAACATCAATGATACTGATATCTATATATCTCACATTCCTTGTGGGCCTTCTCTAGGACTTCCTTGACCAATACATTTTCCAGAATTAGGAGACAATAGTCTGTCCAAACATGTCATGACAAACTTTGAAAAATCACAAGCAAGCAAGGAAGACGGCTGAGAACCTCATTTCATCTACCTCCATCTGCCAATAACCAAAACACAAACTAATAGAAAAGGTTAGTATGAGAATTACAGAATGGATAAGTTTGGCAGAGGCCCGGAAGGCACCTAGAATTCTTGTCTCTAAGGAGGAAGATTCCACGGCCTCTCCGGGCAACCTGTGCCAGTGGTCAGTCACCACCACAGTGAAGAAATGCTTTCTGATATTCAGAGAAAACCTTCTGTGTTTCAGTGTTTTCCCACCACCTGTCACTGGGCACCTCTGGAAAGAGCCTGTCTCTGCTCTCTTTGCTCTCGTTTCATGTTTTTATGCACATTGAACCTTCTGTTCTCTTCTTCTATTTATGCACATGTTTTGTGTGTTTATACACATTGAACCTTCTGTTCTCCAGCCTGAACAGCCCCAGTTGTCTCAGCCTGCCCTTACAGGACAGCTGCTCAAGTCCCTTCATCTTATTTATGGTCCTTTGCAAGACTCTATCCAGTATGTCCACATCTTTCTTGTACTGGGGAGTGAGAAATGGACATAGCACTCCCAGTGTGCCAGAATGACAGAAATTCTAGAAATTATAAATGAGATATAAATGTTTTTGACAGTGAAAAATTTGGGGTATATTTAATGAGTGGGTAGGATTTTTCCTGTCTTTTCTGTCTGTATAGAACTATGAGGCCTGGGAATACTCTGCCCCTCTGTAAGTTAGCTGGACAAGCTGGCTGAGTCCTAGCTCCCTTCAGGCACATTGATGTGTGCATTTACAAGTTTCTTCTCTACTCCATGAGACTCAAAACTAGATGCATGGACTGAATGAAGTCTCAGACCCCTTCAACATGGTTCTGAAAAACTGCAATTCACAAGCTATGAACAGAAGTTGGTAAGATTTCAAGCAGAGAGAGACAGTTTTAGCCTTTTAAAACTTTTATTCTTTGTTGCTCGCTTGTTTTTTCCCTGACTACACCCTATAGGCATCACCATGATCACCATTTTAAGTTATTGCTCATTTTCCTCATTACATTATTACTGCACTTTCAGAAGTACCGAATTATTCATTCTCTGAGCTGACAGTTATTCTGTCAGCTCAACTTTCACTTCATTGCCATCTTCCTCTTCAAGGTGACCACAGCTTCTCAAATGTATATTTAATTCCTGTATCCTTTATAAGTCAGTACCTATTGGTTAATCTTGAATTCTAAACACAAGTAACCCTACGTTTGACATCACAGAAAATTCACAATATACCAGCCTTCTTTGTTTTAACAAAATAAAAGCAGGGATCACTGAGTAACCTGATCAGGATTAAAGATGATTTTTATGCAGCATCTGATACATTTTCTGTTTATATGACTGCATGATCCCACTGTAAGATGAGTTTATGCTCACTCACACATATACAAAGAAAAAAACACCAAATAATTACGTATTTTTTCATTTTGAGCTTAGAATCCATGCAGCAGGAAAGAGTGCAAAGTGGATTTAGAACATGGTTATGTTTCTTCCAAATGGTATTTATACTGGATATACTGAAAGACTCTAAACCATACAGTCAGTGCAGTAAATCACTGGGAGACCCATTCGTTTTTCTCTCATCTTTTCAAAGTACTGTGTCTATTCTGACTGCATGGTGAATTATACCTTGCAGCCTCAAAATATAACAGTAATTGCAATAAAGACTACATCTTCTTCTCTGAGCCTTGGTAGGTTGGATATTTCTTATTTTTCTCTACTTCTTTAAATTATAACACTGGAAGTATTTTAACTATATATTTAAACTATATTTAACTATATATTGTACAGAAACAATATATATACACAAAACCTTTCAGTTTTCATGATGCACTGAGGAATCAGACTTGTAACACACTGTTCATGCCTTCAGGGAGCATTCCACTTTCTTAATTTCTGTAAGGAATGTCATGCAGAAAATCATCAAGCCACATTTTGTGTCAAGTCTGCCATTTTTAATTATTAGCAACTAAGTTTAAGAAATTTCTCCTTTGGTTTAACAAGTGCATACCTATCTCGCAGAATTTTTTTTATGCCACAACTCATAAATTTTTTTAGGCTGATGCTAGTCCCTTGCACTAAATTAACAACTAATCACAGAAGACATTTATCATCTCAAGTTTTTTACATGAGAATTGTCAGACTTAATCACCCTCCTCATATTTTCACTATTTACAGACCTTCATTTATCATACATTTCAGCAGTGTGACAACAGTAGACTATTTTCCCCATTTTTCAAGTTAAGACAGATAAAAGCATGGCAAATAATGACAAGAGCTTGAAAGTTTTACTCTGTCTGATTACATCCATTTCCACCAAAAAATGGTCCCTAAAAAATATTTATTTTGATACCAGTCTTGTCTCCATTATAGAGATAAGTAGAATTAGCAGGCTAAAGCCTCAATAAATGGAAAGTTACACTTAATTATATAAAATGCATTCCAATTTTTATCATAGGTTGAACTCTGCAGATAGTACGAGAGAGATCTGTTCTAATCAAATGTTTGCAAAAATTAATTTCTTTGACAACAATGCAGAAGAAACATTTCCCAGAAGCCTTTATAATGTGGGTTCAGGGCACATTAATAGAAGCTGAAAGGATGACTAACACTGGTAAAGTTAGTGATTTCTGGGGTAAATGCTGAGATATATGAGGAATCATACCCCACATTCTTTTTCCACTGCACTGACAAGTAAGAAAACATTTACAACAAAGACACCCAGAATGGCACAAATATACAGCCACTGCTTGATTCTGGAGGAAGTTCATCCTGCACTCATGGACATGAAAGATGCCATTCTCACACAGTACTGCACAACAAGTGCAAAAAACTAAATTACATAAGATACCACTTCACTGAATTAAGGTGTGAGTGACAACTCCCCAAAGGGAACACTGCAGCATAAATGCTACCTTGGTGTTCACAGAATCACAGAAACTGAGCTTTGGCGGATCCATGTTTGGAGCAGCCTATTCTTTATGAACCGTACCCCATGGAAATAACCCACACTGGAGTGGGACTGGAGTCTGGACCTACACCAGTCCTTGAAGAACTACAGGCCATGGATGGGCCATGGATGGGCAGTTGGTGCAGGAGAGTATGGAAGTGTGGGATGGGGCAGTAAGGACACCTTAAATACCCACCAGTGGGCACCCAGCCACTTCTCAGCCCACGTCCTCAGCAGGACTGGGGAGAAAAATAAGATGAAGAAGACCTGTAAGTCAAGATAAGGATTAGGAGATTATTTGCCATCTATGCAAAACAGACTGGGTTTGGAGAAACTGATCTAGTTGTCAATTATACAGAGCAGGATAATGAGAAATAAGAACAAATTTAAAAACACCTCAGCTGCCATTTTTTTTGCTGGGCAAAGTTTACTCCCAGCTCCCTTCTCTTCTCCCAGACAAAGTAATGGGGAATGCAGCACTGCAGTCAGTTCACAATACTTTTTTCTGTTGCTCCTTTATTCTCATGCTCTTCCCCTGCTCCTGTGTGGGTGTCTCATTCAACTTTATTCGACTACTCTGGACTAGTCACAATGGCTTTTTTTCTTTTTTGTAAATAATTGTTTAAAAAAATAAATACAAGACTCAGAATTGAAAGTTAATAAAGAAAATTGCCACACTTAGGTGTATTCTTTGTCCAACTTCTATGCTCTGTTCTGAATTTTTTAAAAAACTTGACAGTCAGTCTCAAATCATTTCACAAAACATCTGCAGGATGAAGCAAATTTTCTTCTAAATTTAATTAACAAGTATGGCATCCAAAAAAATAAGTAATTTTGAAAGTAGAATTGATTTGTGTTACATTCTTTCAGTTTTTATTGAGCTCGGGTTTTTAAGGTAGGTGACTAAACATCTGATAAATCTGCAGAGAACTCTAAGGAGATCATCTACCGGGTAACTCGGAATAGATGAAATTAAATTAGAGTTAAGAATTGCTAGCATTCACCTAGAATTACTCACGACAAATATTGTACAAAAGTACAGTTATTTTCTGGAAGACTTTACTATATCCACAAGCCCAGATTATACAAAATTACAGGAATAAGCATTAATGCTCTTGAAGAACATTGCAACTCCAGTCGCATCTAAGGTGATGAATACTAAGATGCTATATTAGCATTGTAGTCATCACAGTTAAAATGGACATTTTTGAATAGGAGAAAGATAGGCAAGTTGAAAACCTTGAATTTTTTCTTTAGAAGCAATTTCATTAAAATAATAAACATCAAATATGCAGAGACTTTTAATTTCAAGAGGAAAAAACTTTTGTTTTTCCAGAAAATAATTCTAGCCTTCACTGATCTTGCATTTTATTAAAAATACACTGTAAGAACTGAGCTACTATTGATACTCATGTCTGCTAATGAAATGTTGGGGTATTCACATATACCAGCAGCTCTGGGACTAAGCATAGTGAGCTAATGTCCTGCTAAAATAATCTTCAGCACTCTATCCCTTACCCAAATGCATCCAGGTCTCATCAGATGCTGATGAAATGGGTTTACATAAACTCATGGTAGGCAGTCAACATAAAATTTTGAACACTCCTCTAATGTATGGAAGATCACATTAACAATTTACTAAAGTAAGAGTGTGGAAACCCCAATATGCTCTGTACCAACAGCTATGATACCCAGGCCTGAAAAATTGGCAGCACATTAGTGACCCAGTCAAACGAAGCAGATGGAAAGCCTCTGAAGCTGAATTTTCCTTTCTCCTGACTCTGAGGCTGTATAAACAGTTTGATTTCCATGCTTATGGTCTGTTTCCATGTTTCCACTGAATTTCTTTTGTATATTCACTTCCTGACTACTCTCCATTTCCTACAGAAATGTCCATATTTTCAAGTTTCTCTGTCTTGGACTCCAACGATAATCCTCTCCAAAAAATATTACTCATTAATATTACCCAGTATGGGTAGACTGTCCCATTACACTGCCTACTCTGGTTTACCCACAGTGGATTTTCATGGAAACACAAAAGAAGAACGAGCAGTTTTCTCAGAAAAGGAATAATGAGACTACATCCAGGTTTTCTACCTGTGTTAACAGGTCAAGCAGGTGCACATTAATGCCTGTCTTCCCCCATCACTAATCAGAAGTCCAGTGATGGTAGACAGTACCACCACCAGCCCAATAAGCAAAATTCTCACAGTTTTAATGTGCCATGGAGGTATTGCACATCAGCCTCCAAGTCCCAACCATAACTTGCTTTCAATGATGTCCAGATGCTCTGTAAATCTTAGCACTTGCTATCAAAGTCACTTACAATGTCTGTAAGAAATTACATGAAAAAATACAGCTCTGTTGAGACATTATTAAAAGGACATGGCACCACCTACAGAGGAAGAACCAAAGTTCTTAAATGGTTGGGAAAATATTGTCCTTTTACTACAAAACTAATTACAAATAATTTTGTATCGCAGGTAGAATCTTATCCTGGGTGACTGGCAGTGCCATGGCACAAAAAAGTCTCGTTCTAGCTCTAAATAAAGTGTCTTGTCTTATCTGCATTATTCCTTCCATTCTAAGAAGAAACACAGATACATTAGGGACTGACAAACATCCTCTATACAAATATTACACAAATATAAGGTAATATTTTAGTAAGAGGACAACTAAAGCGAGCAGAAGCACTCTTATGATTTCTGCATAGCTTTTAAATGTCTGTCTCTAGGTGAATTATGTAACACAGATGTTAAAGTGAATTGCAACTCGCAGTCCATAGTGATGAGATTCACAAAAAGAGTTAGATTGTCTGCTAAAAAAGTCAGACTGATCATTATGGATATAATAAATAGCAGATGTTCTTCAAACTATTAAAAAATGCACATACCCCTGAAAACTTTGCCAGCACATCATACTACATTTCCTGAATCCCCCGTAAGATTTATTTCTAGATGTTCTATTTTTACTTCATCAATTGAAATTCAAAAGAACAAGGGCAGTGACTATAAAAACAACTTCAAGGCGATAAGGTTACCGAAAGCAAGTTTCAGAGTGTATTATTCACCTCACCATGTACAAAGAACTCAATCCTTTTAAATTGCAAAGACTTGATATAATTTACTCATGATGCATATGAAAAGAATTTGCAAGCTTGGTTTTGTTCATATTTGAAAGAAGTAGGATTGTTTCTATAGCAAACTTAAACAGTCTGAAAAATAGTATATGAATCTTTTGAGTGAGCTGTAATACTTAGAGAAGAAATCATTGTTAGATTACTTCAATAGGTGTTTTATGATCTTGCTTAACTCACAACTTCTAGAAACTTTTTTAAAAGTCATCAGAAGTGACCTTTTTTCCCTTCATTTTAAAATTAACATCAAGAATATCTCAACTGAACATATTTTTTGCCTTAGATAAGCTTTTTAGATGCATTATGTCCAAAAAAAAAAAAAAGAGCTCTAATCAAAACACAGAAGTAACTGTCCTCAGTTCTTTCATATGCAGAACAATCACAGCACCAAAAATCTTCGCAAGTGCCTGCCAAGCAGAGCTCTTACACTCTGAGTATTTCAGTTATTTAGGAAGAAATGTAATGATCACAGGATTATCTCTAACACCATCTCACAAGCTAGAAAGAACTGTAACGTTTCTAGAGTTATACTCTAGCTTATGGAAAGAAATTTAATGGATTTCTAGAAACAATCACAAAATCTAAAATGAAGTTTTAAAACCAGTGACTTATTTCTGCCAAGCAATAATCAACTGTCTTTAAGAGCTACTTAGCTCTTGTAAGTTATACTGATATTTTAAATATTTTCTAGTTTTCTTTGACACTCAATATTATGCATAAAGAAATGGAGCAAAACATCCAAGGCTTTAAAGAAGCCTCAGCCCACAGTACTCTAAAGTGAGCAAAACACTGTCCTAGGTAGTTGCATCTCACAAGTAGACCTGCCTGATAATGGGGTGGCAAGTAGGGGAGAGGTGGAAATAATCTTTATTTTAAAAGAACGAATCAGGAAAAACATTGGACTACTACTATTTCATATGCACTGGAAAGGTATCAAGACACAGAATCTCCTCTGGCACACTCTCTGACTAGGAGCCACGCAATAGCATCAAATTAAAAAAAAAAAAAAGGTTAAGCTTAAATAATTAATAAACTAATTTACTTAGGTTAAATTAGTCTGCATTTTAACCCAAGCACCTGAGCAGTCCTATGAGCTTCTGAAGGCTCACTCATATTCTCAAAGTATGCTCAAAATACTCTGTTAAACTGGTGTTTACTTCAATTAAAGTATCATGTTCCTTTCATATAATTTTCCTTTATTCTCAATTGAGCTTTTAGGAGTTCAGACTAGTATTCAGTTCAGACTAGTATTTGGAGTTTCATGCCACTTTTAAAATAGGAAAAATATCTGAAATGTCAAATAACTGCTTATGAATAAGATTTGCAGGCATTAATTATTTTCTAAATTCTCTTTTTTTAACTAGAAGATATTTTAAATTGCCAAACTTTAATTGTTATAGTAAATACTAACAAGTATGATCAGAAAAAAACCCATGAAATGGAAAATCTTAAGAAACAAAAAATAAGGAACTAAAAGTTACATACAGAAGCAGATTATCTGTCATTGCTGGAAAGGGCTTCCTTTTCTTGCTAAGATTTACAATTTTTACAATTCATACTCAGTGTGAAGTTTTAGAATAATATGTCTAAAATTAAAATAGATACTTATTATTATAGTAATTCTAATAAAGAAATCTCAAGAAGTTTGACAGCAGTTCAGATCAAACTTAGCAGACTGCCATACTCAAACATTGAAGCAGATGAATATGTATTTCTAAGCACTTTAATTAAAACCTGAAAACTGCCTGTTTTTTTAATTTGCATTTTTATTCTTTTTTTTTCTAGCTTATCCTAGACTTTTACAGTAACCTCATTCCGCATGTGAAAATAAGGCCCTACAGACAGAAAGATCTGAGGCAACTAAATGCTTTCAAAACCAATGAGGTTGCATCAAAGGTCTGACCTAAACCAATACAAAAAACTGTCTTAAGGGCTAAGAGGAGTTATGGCAAGTTACTGGTACTTCCTCTTGAACACACTGCAATTTTATTACTTTTAGAACACTACGCTTTCACCAAAGTCTGAGGTCATCTACACATCAGTACGCCCTTAATAACTTCTGAAAATCTTGAAAGCATACCTTATTAAAAAAACCCCAAGAAGTAATCATGGGAAAGAAGTACGACTGTTAGAACACATTATTCTGGTTTATATGAAACTGGTTTAGAACCCCTCTCTTGTTAAAAGTGTTTCTTTCCCTTTTTTTTTTAAAGCACCAGTTATAATGAAACAGTCTAGCAGAAGTAATTAAAAATATTCTTTCCTGTGTACCCTCAGGCACTGACTGCTCAACCTTTTCATTTTAAAAGAAAATGTTCGCTTTTAAAATTCTCAGTACTTTTTATTTTTATCTCATCTGTGATATAACTATACAGAATCTTTGCCCACATACTTAATGTTGAAATAAATTATTTGATCAGAAGACTGGAATACAGCAGGATAGGAGATATTCTGGTCAAAAGGAAAAGACTAGATAATAAACTGGTTATTCTTTCATTCACATTCTGGAGCTCTTTGCAAAAAAACCCCAAAACCAACCAAACAAGTTTGTTGCTTTCTAAAAATACAGGAATTCCACTATTTAATTCACAGGCAGTTTATTTTTACTTACGTAGTCAAACGTGTTTCATTGTTTGTGTGCATCTAAATTTATCTAAATCCTGGAAACCTACTGAAGGAGTCAGTTCAATTGCAACTGAACATTTCAATCACATTTTCTGCAAAGCACATTCTTCTGAAATCGGTATGAAACAAATTAGTGCTACGATCCAGTCATGCTCCATTGCAGAAATAAGCAAACACTCCACAAAAATAGGTGATTTACCCAAATCTGGATGGTTTACCCAAAACAAGCAAGAACAAGCACTCAGCAAACACTGTTTGCTTTAATCAATAACCTCCAACCCCCAAGCCATGAGGAATTATTCTCAACTAACACAACTAGTTAAATTTGCATTACACTGCTTTTGGATGCTCTAATGGAAGTTACCTGTCATTAATGATCCAGTTCAGACACAGATTGAGAGAATTAAGGTTTTTGCATCTCTTTACTATTTCCATCACGGTTTCATTGTCCAGTTCTGTGATATGACGTAGATCCAAGCTCGAAAGATTTCTTAGCTGTTGAGACAAATATGAGAGAAAGAAATAATACGTAACTTTGAAAAAAATGTTAATTTTTTTTTGAAGTTGCACAGTATGTGAAAGCTATGGAAGAAATGACCACTATATCTTTTACAAAAAGCAAACATACCAGAGATATTCACAGAATACAGCCTGAGCAAAGTTTTGATTCAGGCCCTCAGTCACTACAAAAAGCCAGACACTCTCACTTAAGGTGCGATACAACCTACCATAAGGGCCTATGCCTTCCTCCTCCTCTTAAACATATGGAGTATGAGACACCAAGGCAAAATACAAACTCATTTAGCCATAAGAAACATAAGACACGGAAGAAATTGAGACAGCACGTTTATGCTTAAGATTCAAATGAATGCAATTAAGGACTCCAGAGTATAAGGCTTTCAAAGTAAACAAATAATACAAACTCCCTGGAAAATACAGTATTTATACTGTAGTCTCACAACACAGTTATCAATAACAGATTGGATATTCTGAACAACAAAACCTGGAGTCACAGAACAATATAATTAAGAGTCATGCACTGATTAAACTGACTTATTACTAGTGTCAGTCATTCCTGTGTCCTTCAAAAGTAAACCCTTTTACAACTTTTATGAGTTATGGATGCAAAAAAAAAAAAACAATTTACAGACTTCTCCAGTATCAGTTTAGTCATAATAACCTCCAAGTACTGTTTGCTTTTTAAGCTCTCTGAAATAATCTCTGTTATACTCTGGAAAAATAATTGCATTAGGCAATATTGACACTTTAATTAAATTTACTTTCCCTGTAAGAGAGAAAAAATTATCCTCATCAGCGATTTAAGTCACTAAGGATTGGATTAGGTAAAGGCATACAACTGAGATCACATAATTGGTCTGCTTTGATAGTTAATTATTAAGTCAATGTATTTAGGGCAGGAGGCTGGGGGAGAGGTGGCAGCATGGGGTGAGAAGAAAAGTAAGAGAAGAAGACTTCAAATGTAGGTAGCCTTCTACAGAAACTCGTTCTTTGAGTTTTTAACTGTCTCCAAACAAAAGCTGATGATAAACTACATACCATTCCCAAAAATTCTGCAAAACAAGCATAAAATCAAGAACCTTGACCTTTGATGAACACCTGCACGGTACGTCTACAGAATCGAGGACAATAATATTTCTATTATTATGATACTACCACTGTGGAGGTACTTGTTGTACTCCCACTGAAATTCCTATAAACTTCTCTGGATATTAGGGAGCAGAGCATATAGTGATTGATACTGTTTTGGTAAAATAGACCAACAAGCACTGTCTACTCTCATTTCATACATACTGCTCTACCACGAAATTTAAAAGCCTTATCTTCCCTGTGTCTAAAAAAGCTCATAACTAATCTCTCATTTTTTCCTGCATAAAGAATGGGAAGCTTACAGTAACTGTAAATTTCCTCACCTTCATTCAGCTACTATTATTAGATATTTCAGCCTTTAAATTATGCAGGCAATAATGTGGCCTATGCCTATGACATACAAAATATACCTGCTGGACAATTCAACAGTGAGTATGTTCCATGACATTAAACAACTAAGGAGACTTAAAAGACAAGTAGAAAACCTTCCCACTTAAGAAAACCCCAAGCTTTTTTTCTCAACAACATTCCTCTTACGAGCAGATGGCAATACTGATGATTCTTCTGCCATTATCATTACTTTTGGACTAAAACCCATGAATTTACACTAAAGTATCAATGCATGGAGAGCAATCAGTGGTCCTTTAAAAAGTGCCTAAAAACCATGGCTTCAAATTAGGTAAGAGATAACAACAGTATATTATCTACATCAATGATGCAATGGCAAATTCAGCAGAAAGCATTTGTGGTTTCCCAGTGAAAACAACTTTGGCATTGCATGGGTAGAGTCAAAACCTAAACTGAAATCCCAGTATTTCTGTCCATCAAATTAACAGGGTTTTCAAGGTAGATTTTTGTCCTGTACCATCACAGGAGAATAATCATTCCCTCATTACGTCTTTCCTTCATACTAGTAATAGTCTATCACTATATTCAATATACAGTAACTCAACCATGAGTTGCCTTTGTTACTGTCATATTCCTTCATTTTAAACACCTGACCTACTTGGTAGGTTAGCAGGCACAACATACACAATGAAGAAAAGCTTTGTGTCTTAGAATTTTGAAGAGACTGCTCCAGATTGATACATACTCAAGTATAATTTGGTCTCTGCAACCTTGAAATTGCCATTACAGAAGTGTCAATGGCTTTCAAGACCTGAAAAACTGAATGCACACTCCCTTTTGAGAAAATTCTGGATCAATCTGAATATGACAGTGAAAAGAATACCTCTCTACTTATTTAAGTCAGAGGTATTAACATCTCACTACTGGCGAGAGAATTGTAATAAATGTGTATACAATAATTTTTTAACATTAAATATATATATATATATATACCTTGATGATAAATTTCCTATTTTATATCTTACCTGAGAAGTAATTTTAGGGGAAAATGCTACAATGATACAATCATTCATATAAAAAAACTGAAAAATACTTAAGTCTTACATTCTAATACTAACCATCACAGCTAAAAGTAGTATGACATTAAAAAGACAAATCAAACTTTTCCCAAGCAGACAATTAAAAAACAGATACTGGACTCTAGAGGGCATTCACAAATTCTGAGATTAAAACAGTGTACCTTTAAACAGCGTTTTTTCAACAGATAAAGGGTATTCTGTGACTTGAATACTCAGTCGTACAGAACTAGGATGGATAATGTTTTTCCTTTTGTGTTTTGTCTTTTTTTTAACCAAAACTGATTTTTTTCATGCAACAACACCATTTAACTGAGCAATTTCAGGGCCTTTCTTCTGCAGATAGCCAAGCTTTTCTTGAACTCTTAATTTTATTGCTTTGCAAATAAGCATGCAGGAGCAGAATTTAAACTTTGAACTCCACTACATCTCAGTAAAAATGTTTTAATGGAAAAAGAACTATTTAATGTCACAAAACACACCATGTAAATAAGTAGGTAGAGGGCTTAAAATATGAAACATTATATATTACATATGAAAATACATATGAAAATAACAGATTTTTTAAAAGGCAGCAGCACTTAAATGAAATTTGTGCAATACCCATAAACATATTCTTGCTGAAATTACTGATTATTACCCATTACTTTTGGATTTCAGATATTTCAAAATATGCTAAAATCTTCAGTGTTTAAATATTTTTGTTCATTGGTTTAAATGAAATTTTATACCAACTGATACATTTGAAGATTCAGAGCTTATCATATTGTTTGTGTGCCTGAATGTCATGCAATTAGTAAGATTTCTATCTTGACTACTGGAACTTGGAATATTAAAATATGTGCACTGCTTTAGGTGATAGAAAATTACTACTGCCATTGGGATCATAGGTAATTTAAGTGTGATAATTTAATTTATCAACTCCGGTGAATATTTAGATGTTATTGTATTGAAATTGCTAATATAATAGGTACCAAATATTTTTTCCACTGCACACAGTTCCACAATTCCTGTAGAGATACGCTGCCCTAAAAAGCATAGAAGAGAACAGAACCATGGAATCATTTAGGTTGAACAAGAACTTTAAGCCTGAGTCCAACTGAAACCTAAAACTGCCAAGTCCACCACTAAACAATTCATGTAAGATTAATCCTCTTCAGTATGCCAGCCAAATTATTTCTGAAGGAAAGTGCTTATAAGGACTTAATGAGCTTTAAGCTCACATCTTTTGCTAATTAAGCTTCCTTTTCTTGACACTCTCTGTGTATACATGCCTTCAGGGAATAAACTGCTCTCTGACTTTAGTCTCCCAAAGCAAATATATGATCACATGAAATTAAAAATAGCAACATGAAAAAAAGAGTAAACCACATTCTTTTTATTGTAGTGTCAATAGGATCTATTAACTATTTTTTTAAAAATCACATGTATTTATTTTTACTGAAGAGCTGCCATAACTGAACTACACGATTGAGACATCCTGTGATCCTGAAACAGTAATCATACATGGCCTAAAGAATTGGAAAATGACTGAATAGTTACAAAGGAGACTATTTTCCCATAGATGATTAAATGTTTTGCATATTTATAAATTTCAATTTCAGTTCTTAGGTACTGTGAAACATAAAGGTCTCATTGCTTAAGTAACAAACACACAGTCAAAAACTGTGTGGTAAACACAAAGATTTAATTACCTGTAAAGGAGGGATTTGGACACACCTATAAACTACACATATAATATCTGTGTTACAAGACTAACTTCCAGTTTATAAACTCCAAAAGTGCTGTAGAATTACATTTTTGTTGATTCATAGTTTACATCATCATATTATTTACTGTCAAGTATTTCTAATGAGTTTTTTGGGGTGTTAGAGGGGAAGGGGAAGTTTCATAGGTCCAACTCTTTCAACCATGTAGCCTCCTCTGCAATGTCTTTTTTACTTCATTGAAAGAAATGGCAGTTGGGTACAACCACCAAATTCTTCAAAATGGCAATAAGAACCTCTTAAGAGGGACAGAGTTAACTTCATTCAACAAAAACATCAGGTACAGTTTGACAGGATGCAAAAACGTTCTCTTACACAGCACCATATCAGTTAAAGTTTCAAGCCAACATTCATGAAGAATGTCCCAGAATCACTGTCTTCAAAAACCCTCCCTTGATGTCTTTTTCCTGTGATTGAAAGACTAATATTTAAAAGGACTTCTTTCTAAAGCCAAACAGATTTATTTCAATAAATCATATTCCATCTTATGAAATCCTGTTCATTACACAAACTGACTAAAATACTGTTTTCTCTGTACCTAGTCAAAGAAAGCAATCATGCCCTTAGTCAGGAAGCTTAATGACTTTAAGATCAGAAGGTATGCTGAAATATTACCATAAAAAGAGCATAAAGCAGAACACTTTGTGTCAAAACAAATCATTTACTAGAAAGAAACCATACATTACCTCAGTTCAGAAAGTGTCTTACAAAATCAGTCCTGTCATGTGTAGATTATCATTACATATCTGTCACGCTGATGAGGTCTACACTGAATGAGCCCTAAGAAGTTGTTCCATAAATCTGAATTTTGATTGACTTCATACTGACCACCAACTCAGACACAGCTATCACTAAGTTGGATTGGACATGCGTAATAACTATTATGAGATGAAGAAAAAGTGAAGATCACACTATTCCAAAAATAGTTCTTAGATTAACTTCATGCATTGGTGATTAGCAGAGTAAGTTAATTTTTTTTATATTAAGGTTCTGTACAAGGATTCATACCCAATTAGATGTCTGTAACACACTTTACCAGTCTGTAAGAAGTACATGGTGTAGAAGGAGAGAGTTATACTGTTACAAAACAATTATTCTTGTATCTATATCAGAAACCAAAGGAAGAAGCCAAGGAAGTGGCTTGGTAATAAAATTATTTCTAGATGTCAAGATTTGCTGATGCCACCTATTAAAGTTCTAATAGAAGTGCAACAATTAAACTGCTGAGAAGCAATTACCACAACGGGAGGAAAATGCCACTGCTCTTGAGGTCAAAGATGTAACATTAAAAAATCACTACCTCACTAAAAAAAATACAAATTTTCTTATTCTCACCTAGTTAATGAACAACGATTACCCTTCTGGTTGTTCTGTCTTCAACACAATCGCCTAATGTGCACAGGCACTTTTCACATTTGTGTTGATCTTCACACTTACAGGACTTACAGGCGAAGCAAAGTAAAAAATAACCAGGGATAAATTCTTGAGAGACAAGGATGTGTGGAAGGGAGAAAGAGTGCAAACAAGAAAAAAATTGTGCATGGAAAGCTAAATAATTAGTAAGTTATAAAAAATATAAAACAAGAAAACAGGAAGTGGAGATGTGGTGAAAACAGAATATAAACTACAACACTACAGATGTGCTTCCCTTCTCCACAGAAACAACGCTGATAAAGTGTTGGACTGAATACTCTGATGTCACGGAGGAGGCCATGCACTTCTTTTGTGACAACGTTTCACACATTAAAACTCCAAAGGAAAATGAAACATTCGTCATCAGAACAAACAACTGGTTTCAACAAAGTCTCTGTGAATAACATATAAACATGCTTCTTTTTTTCCCTTTCTTCCTGTGTATGTACACGAAGTGCCTCTCATCTTACCCAATAATCATTGTTTATTTTATCTGTATATTTTTCAGTTTATAATAACTTTGAGGAAAAAAGGCACCGGTGTGATGACATGGTCTTGCTCATAAAGCAATTTTTTTTGACTGTCATTCTGTTCAGTAGCAAAATAGTGAAAATAGACCCTGAATGTTTCTTCTTTTTCTTAAGTATACAACACTTTCTCTTCGATACCTCACAATTAGCTATTAAAAAAGCCCTGTGATGCAGCATCACTGTAATTTAGAATTTTTCAAGTGCCAGTACATTTAAAGAGAGCTAACATTACTAGGGGAAAAATACAGTAATAATAAACCACTCAATTTTTATACATCCATCAGCCCCAAAGCAATTTCACAACTGAGGCCACTGCTGTTATCTCCAGTTTGCACACAGGAAACAGGACAGAAGGCAACTAGCTCTGCACAGCCTGGAGGGACACGCTCTCACAGGCCATGGAGAGCAAAGAGCAGATTCCACATTCTCTAGGAACACCATACTGCAATTATTACTAAACACTTATGAAGCACCGCTTAAGTACTCAACACAAAACCAACCACAGAAGTGCAGCATGGCTAGAACAAAAAATTAAGTCATCAACAGATAATTCTGGCAAAGACAGATGCAGCAGATAATGTTACTACTTGCTACAGGTCTTTCTAAAATGCCTGTCCTCATTTTTCTTATAAACCCCCTTTAAATATTGAAAGGTTGCAGTAAGGTCTCCCTTGAGCCTTCTCCAGTTTAAGCAATCCCTGACTTTCAGTGTTATCACATCACTGCCTTTGCGGTATTCACGGCCTACAGAAGTTGTACAGATACAGCTTGAGGGAAGGAAACTGAAATACCTAAACCTCAAGTCCCAACATTCACCAATTACTTACAAAGTAATTACATACTGAGTCTAAGCAGCCTCTTAGATATTTTCTGAAGGACTATGCTCAACAGGGTCGCTCCAATGTAAATCATGATTTCTAATTACTTATTATTATTAAACACTTGAAAATCAGAAATACATATTAATAAAAATCAAGATCTTGACTCTTCTTCAACCTAATAAATGTGATTAAAAAGACACTTTGTTGAAGGATAAGACATCTAACATCTATTAAATACTCAATAAATCTAGGTCAGAATATAACAAAACCAAAGTAACCAAAATATGTAGCTGAAAAGTGATCTTGGTGGAAATTTCTCACAAAGTCTTGGACTACACAGTCTGTCTATGTCAAATCTTTAAATAGTGTGCCTCCTATATTTATGCTGTGTATATAAACATAACCTATAGTTATATGTATGTAGTTTTAATAAGATATGAAACTAATTGTATCACTTCTTTCTCCAACAGATATGCACACCTTTTACTCATCACTTCAATATGCAGTTCTTTCAAAACTGCATCTTTTGAGGTCCTGTAACTTAACCATACAAATTAATTTTCCTGGCTTATTTCTTTTTGCATGTATTCCAAAATATTTTCAATTCTTCTGCAGCTTCAGCTAAGTAACTCTAAAATGATGAAAGTAATTTACAGATATGCTGGATGGTTCTGTATAACAATAGGAGACCTTCACAGCTGCATCAAAAAAACCTTTGCTTTTATCAGGCACACTCCATTTTCATTAAATATGCTCTCTACTTCCTACTTCAAGATCTCTTTAACCATTTTCATGTTTGCATGATCCCTGGATTTACTTTCAGTTACGAGTTTTAATTAGAGGGTATTTGTCCACCTCATCCAAGTCATCCATTTTATTGAACACTTTAATTACTTTCTGCGGATTCACTCAAGTTAGTTTTCTCACACATCACTCCTCTTATGCAAAAGAAAAGAGAGTAAAATGCTATCTGTCACACTATCTATGTAAAACAAGAAGACGAATAATGTCAAAATATATGTACACAGTGGGTACCCTGTTGCAACCAGAGGTCTGCCTAAATCTCTTGCAATTAGAATTTTGCATTTTAAAACGGAATTTTGTTTGCGATGGAATCAGCTGCAATTATGCATTTTAAAGAGTTTTGACCTGAACATCACAGTTACTTATGAGAAAATGTAAAATCCCATAAATATACTCTTGGTACATTGTTTTTATAAAGTGAAATCTAAATAATGCCAAGTTCATTCAATTATGTTTCTATCCATGTCAGTGCTATAAATCATACACATGATCTTATCCTGGTGAATACCTATGATAATGCTATAGTCCAGGAATTGTCTAATAACTAACAGAAGGCAGTTATGATACTTACATTGGTAAGGTGAATGACTCCTTTTGAAGTAACAGAGCAGCCCATGAAACCAACATACTGCAGCTCAGGGCAATGTTCAGCAAAAGCTTTGACCGACTGATCTGTCACCTACAGAAAAGATAAACAGGTAACAGTTGAATAGGTGATAGAAACCCATACTTAACAAAGCTTAAGAAATTTCTACATAACATTGGTAAGAGGCTCATTTAGACTGTTAGTATTATTATTACCACTACTATTATTTATTTCAAGAGTTTGAGAGAAAACATTGGGTATGCACAGTTTGCATAGATATACATGGACATATATACATGAAAATCAGGAAGCAAAAATATTTTTGGCAGAAGGCAGAGAAAAAAGAAACACAAGGCAAGAGATGACAGCCACAAATTCAGATCTTATTGTCATCCTATTTATGTGCAAATAATCCAAGAGACAACTATATCCCCTATTTTCATAAATTATATATGAAAATTAAAATACTAACCAATTTGTTATTGGAGATGGAGATGGTATCTAGTTTATTATTTAATAATTTATTTATTAAATTATTTAATAAATTATAAGAAAATTATTTTATCATCTATACAACTCTTTTCATCTATAATTAAGTTTGTATACTAAAATTTAATAACTAAAAACACAATCTGTTGTATAAATGCATTGCTTTGTAAGTAGACTAAATGATCAAAAGGAACTTTGTGAAGAATATAATACTGACATAGGTACTTAGCACACGTACACATCTTCCTTTAAACATGCATGGTTTGGTTTTGGCTTGCCTTTTTTTTTTTTTTTCTCTCTCTGAGAAGTATTTAATCTCAGTGCAAATGGCAGTAATGAAAAGCCATATAGTGACTGTGGGACAAAGCCTGTATTTTCCAGCTACACTACTCAGGGACTTCTCACTGTGTCTGGAATCCTAACTCCTGAATGCTGAGAACATTCAGAATTTCTATGCATGTCTTCCCATTACCACAGAACCGAAAAGCAAAACAAATTCTGAAATATCTAGCACACAGCTGAGCCTCAGGTGAATTCATATAGGAACATTATTCCTGCTGTGCTGTGGATCACCATCAGCCAGAGTTCCAGCCTGCCCAACATATCACGTTCCTGCACCCTGGCAGCATATGGTGACCTTGGTGAGGACTCTGGCAGAACAACTTTTGAAAAGACAACCCAGAGATACAGGCTGATAGGCCCACTACCTCATAAAAGCTGTATTGCTTTGGGGTTACTGAAAATTGTTATAGGCCTAGTGCAGTTTTCTCAAAGCAACAACGTCTCAGCGAGCAGAGATTTTTATTGCTGCACATCTGCCAAATAAAAGGCAACCCTTCTAGTATTGTGTATTTAGAACCTGATTAAACTGAAAACAGGCCAAAAGGAAAGGAAAAAGTGTCAGATGAACAGATTCAATCACAAACTGGGTAGAGATCACAGGGTTGAACAAAAGCAAACCACTGTAGTAAGAAATTTCTTCTCTAATATGATCTGACACAGCCTTACATTTTTATTTTTGCGCCTCTCAGCTGAAGACAGCTACACCAACTATTACTTTTTTTGAGAAACTGATTACCAAAAACCTGTGGCAAATACTATCACAAGTCAAAGGCTTAGAAATCTGCAGTATTTATGATGCTACCAGCACCAAACCAGGGCTGGAAAAAAAAACAAAGCTTATCTCCTATAGAAAATAAATTTAAACCTTTAATACTGTTAATGATCTTAGAGAAGGACTCTATTACAGTATTTGTCTATCCCTCTAGAGAAGATTCAAGTGTAATTCTCTGTTGCAGACAATTTTACCCTACCTGTCAAGAAAATGCAATAATGAAAAATCAACAGCATAAATGCGTAATATCACAAATTAATTACAGAGCTTAAAACTTCAATCTACAAATAATTTCTTACTTACAGCTAACATTTAGGTGCACGAAGACTTCAAAAAATTACATTCTCAATGCAAATAATAAAATTACTGTCTTAAAATAGCTTATTTCCATATTATAGTAATTTCTGTAATCTAAAGATCTGTGGAAAAATAATTGTAATAAAAATTAATTACAGTAGATTATGACCATTTATATTAAATACTTTACAGATTAGCAGTGAACCTTTTCAGTGCTTGTTAAATACGCAGCCCCTATTTAATCAGAAAAAGATTCTTCATTACCTCTATATGCCAGGCAAACCTCATGATTTTCTGGTCAAAAAGCAATGTGACATAACATGATTATGCTTTACAATTACAGTGGTAGTTCAGACATGTATTTGGCTACTGCAAAAAACAATTTGTTCTTAAATATTGACTTACAAACAAAAAAAGCAGTGTTTCTGTCTTTGCTGTTAGACAATGAAATTCCACTATCTGCAGAAGATGACGTCAACCTTTATTGGAAAACACTGTAAAAATTGTCTCAATCAACACCGTACCTTCCTATCAGCAGTCTTTGTTATACCAGCATCTAGGAAATCATTACTTGTTTTTAGACCTTATGTCATTTATAGCAATTGATTTTTTTTAATACCATGCTTCCCATTCAGCTAGCCTGTAATGAAGACCACTGGATATTCTGTTTGGTTAAACACTTTTAATATGACTCCACTTTCCTGTCATTGTATTAACTGGGAAGGAATGTAAGTATACGTATTTCTAAATTTACATTTACACACACTTGCAATTTCACTAAAAGGGCTTCTCCTAAGATGAATATAAAAGACTATGCATGGAAATACCAGAACAATATATCTGTAATCTAAATATCTGCTAAAAAAAGGTCAAAAGGTAAAATTTATATTATGTCTTTTTTTTTTTTTTTTTTTTTTTTAGGGGTTGGGGAAAGAAAAA
>VZDJ01000006.1:493556-568440 GCA_008694505.1 Cyanoderma ruficeps
ATATATATATATATATATATGACAGCAGTAACAGAGCCACTGTAACCTGAGGCTAACACACACAAAGACAAACATACCTGGTACTTACTCGTAGGACTACAAAACCTACAACCACCATAAATTTTACGAGTAAAACCAGGTTTGATCCCTTCGCATGAAATGTTTATTTTAGGAGTTAGAAAAATATGACTGAAAAAGTAACCTTATCATAAAATAGTTTGGGTTGGAAGGAATCTCTAAGATTACTTACAACTCTTCTGACATGAGCAGGGACACCCTGCCCTGAACCTGACCTTGAACACTTCCAGGGATGGAACATCCACAGCTTCTCTGACCAGCTCTCACCAGTGACTCATCACCCTCACAGTAAAAAACTTCTTCCTATATGTCATCTAAACCCACCCTCATGTCTGAATCCATTGCCTTTTGCCCAGTTTCACGGTGGCTCTTGTGAACAGTCTCTCTCCACCTTTCTTGTGAGCTCTGTTCAGCACTGGATGGCCACAGTTAGGTCACCTCAAAGCCTTCTCTTCTCCAGGCTGAACAATCCCCATTTTCTCAGCTTTTCCTCATAGCAGAGGTGCTCCATCCTTCTAATTGCCTTGGTGTCCCTCCTCTGGACTCTCTCCAACAGCTCCATGTCCCTCCAGTGCTGGGACCCCAGGGCTGGAGGCAGCTCTGCAGGTGGGCTCTCACCAGAGCGGGGCAGAGGGGCAGAATCCCCTCCCTCCCCTGCTGCCCACGGGGCTTTGGATGCAGCCCAGGACACCCTTGGCTTTCTGGGCTGGGAGTCCCCATGGCTGGCTCATGTCCAGCTCTCAGCCCCAGCACCCCCAAGTCCTTCCGGGCAGGGCTGCTCTGGGTCTGTTCATCCCCAGCCGGGGCTGGCACTGGGGGCTGCCCTGGCCCAGGTGCAGCACCAGCACTTGGCCTTGTTAAACCTCATGGGATTCCCATGGGCCACTGCTCGAGCTTGTCCAGGGCCCTCTGGATGGGATCCCATCCCTCAGGCATCCCAACACTCAGCTTGGTGTCATCTGTAAACTTGCTGAGGGTGCACTTAACTCCTTCATCTGTATCATTGATGAAGATATTAAATAACACTGGTCCCTGTACCCTGTCTCCTGGGGGACACTTCTTGTCACAGATGCCCATTAGGACTCAGAGCCATTTATCACTACCCTCTGGATGCGACATCCAACCAATACCTTACTCATCTAACAGGCAACTCATCAAATCCATGTCTCTCCAATTTACAGAGAAGGATGTTGTCGAGGAACTGTGTCAAAGGCTTTACAGGAGTCCAGATAAATGACATCTGTAACCCCTGCCCTCTCTAATGGTGGGGTCACTTCAACACAGAAAGCCACCAGGCTGGTTATTTTAAAACAATGTGAGCATTTTATCCTATAAAGTTAAGACACTTGAAATATTTAACAGAACTAGAGAGTTAAACAATCTTATTCAAATCTCTTCTTTCAAGTTTCATGGATACCATGTAACTGTAATGAGTGAGGAAACTCTTGCAGCAGTTGAAAATACAGGAGAATATATACACACAGTTCATATAAGGTGATGTACACACAGTACATTTTATATCCCACAGTGAAGATATCTTCACAATTGCATCTGTTTTTCAAGCAAATACCTGTGTTTTATTTTTCAGGTTTCATACTAGCCATACACCATGGAAATAAGTATGACATCATGAAGCTGCAATAGTCACCTAAGTTTGCCACCAGCAATTATCTAGATTGCCACTGCAGAAACTGAAAGTTGGCACAAATACAGAAAAAGCTTTCTTACAATCCAGCCTCTAGATATCTCCATCTTATGGCATTCCACAGTTTACAGATTCATCTCTCCCTCCTCTTTCACAGGCATACAAGGACAAGATTTCACCAAATTTTCCACTATCAGCCACAGGTACAAAATTTTGTCTGCCCAATGCACCAATACAAATACCATAGAGGGAACTGTTCAGTTCTGATTATGTGGACTCTAGTTGAATCATATGGTCATCATGTGTTACAAATTATAAGATAAATACACATATTAAGGTGGGGGGAAGGAAAAAGCCTTAAATTGCTTATGCTTTTCAAACTGAAGCACAGGATTAAGAAGCTTTTTAATCACCAACAGGTCTCTCATACCACACAGGAAACAGGAGAAACAGGAGAAGAAATAAAACAAGATAATTTCCTGCATATTGGAGTAAATACAAATCAACAGGAAGACAGAAGAACTATGACTACAACTGCATAGGTCTAAGAAAACCATATCATCATTATCAAGTTTCTTATACTTCAATAACTTCACTACAGAAGGAGAAAAGGAAGAAGATATTTTACTGAAATATACTACATTAATCGAAATAATATCTAAACCCCAGCATTTTTTAGCTAAGCTCACAAAAAATACAAATCATTTAATGGACATTACCATTCACTGGGCTACCACAAGAGCTTTTTAAAATAGTAGTATCTTGCTCAAATAACTTTACATATTAGTCTTCCTGGGTAGCACACATTATTTAATATGAACCACTATTAAAAAATAGAGAAAACAAAACACAGAATGTCACTCAAATTTCAGATACAAATATTGTTACTGGCTGAAATTATTTATATCTGTCTCTTAGGGAGGACAGCAAATTTAGAAAATTTAACCAGCCCTTAAGTTTGCCTTTTGATATTCTAAGCTGTTAAAACAAAACTACATTCTCCTTGTGAAAAATCCTTCTAAAAAGAAAAAAATGCAGGGAAAAAAAAGTTTCTTACAATATAGGTTAATGGACATGGTATTATACCTTTATTACTGGCTAACAGACAAGCTGTTCTGTATTAAGTACCCATGTTTATTTATCCTGTTGCAAATACTAGAAGTCTTCAAGTTTCATTAAGGAAAATATGGAATACGCCATACTATTACAGCATACAAAACAGATAAATTCGGAGTTCAAATCCTAATTGAAGGAGACTTTTTTTTAGGACACATTTCAAAAGAATCACAATTTCAGACATCCTTGGGAAGAGTACAATCAGAGAAAATGAGAAATATTGCATGGAAGTGGAAATGGTTTTGGTTTCATTTGTATATTATCTTCACAAAACAGAGGTCACACTAAACAGAAATACTTGATTACAAGAAACAATACGAAAATGTCGTTTCTTCATAATTTTTTTACTTAGTGAACCACATGCATTACCAGTCATTCAATTAAAAACAAACCTCTGTTACATTAGTCTCATCAAGCAAGAAACCAACATATTCCACCAATCTGATGCAGAATCAGGTTTTAAGCATGAATTAGTTAAAAACCTGAAATGCACCAGACATGATGAAAAGACAGATAGGATGTGATTTAATACAGTTCTCTGGTTTACACTTGTATGAAACACAATCGTTTACATGCTTTCTGATCTAGTCAGCACTGCAGCCAGAGAACATTCAGGCCACTCAGCAGAGGCACTATTGAAACAGGCTGGACACCAAGATTCTTTTCACAGCAGCTTTAGAGTCTTGTCCCTTCATTTACCAATTGGTACAGAGCTCTACATGAAATTTTATGGTAGGAAGTAAATGTTTATGTTACATTCTGTGAGAATTATTACATGAATGGGACCGGCCTACAATGAAAAGTTGCAGGAAAATTAGTCATTAAAATGGTAATCTTCTGCATTCACTACTGTGATTGACTACTTCATTACAATCACAGTTTGATATCTGCAGTAACTGGTAGGAGCAACCTCCAAACACAGCAACAATAAAGAAAAAAAACCCATAAAGCTGCTAAAATAGAACTTTAATATGCATGTACGCAAAGACTCAGATCCAAAACACACTATGGTTAAAAAAAAAATTATATTGCATAGATACATATACACATGATTGCATATACTTCAGTGGAAATTTAATTTATAAATTTTTAGCAAACAATCATCCCTAGCCCAGAAAAAAGCAAACCAAGTGGAAGTTCTGCAGTCCTTGTATATCTTTCTTTGTTTAGCTGCAAATGATAAAGTACTACATCTAGTGATAAAAAATTTAAACCATTAAGATAGAAATTAAGGTATAGATATGTTTTTTTAATTATTGCACTAAAAAACACCAACAAAAACCCCCAAAACTCAACAAAACCCACAAAACTTTTGCTTTGTCCCAATAACAACAGCAAGGAAAAACAAGTACCTCCAAAAGGCATTAAAGAAAAGGTGTTTATAGCTGGTAACATATGATCTACTCAAATTATTCATAACAAACCTTTCCATGAGTTGTTTTTTTCAACAGACCTTTTAGCAAGTAGATTGCCAAAACACAACAGGAGATCTTTTTATTGTGCTTTATTTGATCTCATAATATTTAAAGCAGTCTTAATTTTTTCTTTTCTGAATGGGCATCCAATGAGGTTCTTGGTGTTATTTGGTCATATATACATTAGTATACCTGGTTGGCGTAATTTACACCGCTAATTTTGGTCTATTAGAGTTAAGTCTGAAGAGGCTGCCTGGATGCAGACAGTAAAAAGAAACTGAGAATATGCAGCAATAAGAACAAATAGTAGAGTCAGGGAGGCATTTAAACATATTAATGATATCCATTTGCCTTTCTGTCATCTGGATTAAACAATTTTACAATTCTAAGGCCAAAGACTAAAATAGGAAGACAAATCATCTCATAAGGGCCCTCACTGACACAGGAGAAAACGAAGGGGTGAGAATCTACAGCTTCAATATATGCACACAGACACAGAAACTAAAAATGCAGCACGTTGCTCTCTGCCATCATATCAAGGCACAGCCTGAAACAGGCCCAGGAAATCAACACTGAAACATTACCAATGGTATTAGAAGAAACTAGGTGACGATGATATGAATGTGAACATCAGTTAGATGTGATATTTTTTATCCTTACATGTTGTCCAAAGGCCTATCTGTTCAGATTACATCAATCTATCACTGCACACATGCATTTCAGAACAGCACCTTGCTAATGACAAATCCAAGTGGGACTGCTGTGTTAGTTATGATTGGAAGCAGGATACAATCCTGACTAACCCCAGTGCAGAACCCAGTGGCTGCCAGGCTTGTGTGAAGCCCTGCATCCTGTGTGATAACGGCAGGACCAGCACAAGAGGGTGCTGATATTCAGCAATTTAGATTTAAGAAAAGAAAAATGAGCACCCGCTTGCTCTTCCCAGAGCTCAGCACATTCAGAAAGCAAAGATCACAACTGCTGCAAATCTCTAGGTCACCATGGAAAAGGGAAGTAAAAGAAACTAAACCAACCCAAAAGCTAAGCGGCAAGAAAGTGGGCAAAGAGAAAAAAAATTAAATATCTTCAATTTTGCTTAAATATGTCACTGCGTCTTGGTTTAAAATCACAGTAAACAGCTAAACATCACACAGCCACTCACTGAATCCTTCACACTGTGGAATGGGGGACAGAATCAGAGAGAAACTTGATAAAGTGAGAAACTTGTGAGCTAAGTAAAGGAAGTTTAGAATTTAAAAAAAAAAAGACTAAAATCAAAACTAAGAAAAAAAAATTTGCAAAGAAACTCAAACCAGTTGGTCACAACTAAATCAGAAAGTCTTCACACACAGGTGGTCTGGCCAACCAGCTTTACCCATCTGAGTTTTCTTGCTGGACATGATGCCATATGCTCTGGAATATCCCTTTGGTCAGCTGGGGTCACCTGTCCTGGCTGAGTCCCCTTCCAGCTCGTTGTGCACCCACAGCCTTCTCACTGGTGGGGTGAGAAGCAGAAAAGGGCTTGGCCCAGTGCAAGCCCTGCCCAGCAATAACAAAAACATTCCTGTTATCAACACTGTCTGCAGCTCAAAACCAAACACAACCCCATGCCAGGTACCATGAATCTCACTCTGACCCAGACAAAATTAGTACACAGTATTATCACAAACCCTCATTTTGGTTTAAGAAATTCAAAGGTTTAAAACACCTAGAAAACTCAACTAAACAAACCCCAAGACCACCCTAAAACCACCACACCTTTAAACAATAAACCAATCTGTGAATCAACACATAAAACCCCAGATATATTAAGTAAATTTTTTGAGTCAAGGTTGTTGAGATTTAAAAAAAAAGATATCTTTTCCTGATCATTCCAATTTTTACCAATGTAACACCCTTCACATCAGCCTTCTAAGAAGGTAAAATATGACAATTACAAGTGGGAAAGAATTTTTTTTTATGCCAGAGCTCTAAACCAAGCTGTATAAATCAATAAGGGAAGATGAGTCATTACTTTACTGAAAAACACACAAACTATTGCCTGCCTCCTAAACTTTCTGATGAATTCCTTCACAAATCAGCTGCAGTTTTGTGAAAACAGCAAACTATACAATATCCAATGCTCTGCATAATCAATGCATCTTCAACATTTCCAGCTTCTGGCAAAGCAATCAATTAGGCTGGCTCTCAAATTATTGTCAATAGTGCCCAAGTACACTGTTTAATGACTTCCAGTAGTACTGTATCAGCAATTTTTATTTTCTTTTTGTTGGTGGACAGGGGAGAGAGAGACAGAGACTGCAAGATGAAGTTCTCCCTACACACAAGTATAAACAGAAGAAAAAATATTATTCCTATTCCTAATGTAATACCTGGAAAGGTGTTAGAAAGGTATTTTTGTTTCTTGCCTTTCTCCATCCCCAACTCACTCTCCGATCCTCATAACCTCTACAAAATGAGCAGATTATGAATAAGGCCTCAGGCTTCGTTAGGCTCTCCTTGGCAGCCTCTTTCTTCTAAAACAAACAGAATGACCAGCTGGATAATGATAATATTCACCTCCTACCTTGCTCCTTTATCCTTGCATACTTAGACTCTTAGCTGTCTTTGTCTCATGACCTTGAAATGAAACTTGCAGAGCCAGTGTTTGGCTTTCATTAACTCAATCCCTCTTCTCCTGACCTCTTTAGTACAAATTATTCCAACAATTAACAGAATACATTTTAAGGAAAGAAAAAGGACACAGAAGCAAATGAAAAATCTGAAGCACACCTTTATCTAAAGTAGGCCATGGTCTACTTAGCATCATAATTTTCACAACTTTTTGGAGGGGTTTTCAAGGATGAAGAAGATACAGCATCAACTACTTATGTGACCAATGCTTTTCATGGAATATCAACAAAAAATATTAAATTGAGAAAGGCTGAAATCAATACAGGAATTTAAAAGCCAAAAAGTAAAAACAGCTATGATGGACATAGCAAAAAATTAGACTGAAAGGAGAATAGCTGAGCTGGGTGGACTGAAAAGTTACAAATAGATTTTGTATAATGGTCTTGAAACAGATATTACCGAGTTTTATCAGGAAGGAAGTGCAATCCCCAAAAAGCAGAACACAATGAACTTTACCGGCGAAGTTGACAGTATAATCAACACAGAAGATAGTAACTGCCCTATAACATATCAACTAAAAGTCTTCTAGAAGAGAAAAGGAAGACAATTCCACAATGCATTCAGTAAAAAATATGTAAAAGTTTTTAGCAATTCTGTTCAGTCATCTTTGCACCAGACAAACATAGAAAAGAGGCACCAAAATAATGGAACTTAAGCAAATGAGAGCCCAGTGTTTATCAAAGATCTGATCTCTCACCTGAGATACACTAGGAGGTGACAACATAAGGAAAAACTATCACTTAAGCATAATTTTAACTACAACTCTCGTGTGGAAAGACTTGTAACAAAGATTTGAAATTTAAATAAAGCATCAAATTTTGCAGCAATTCAACTTCCTAGTATTAAAAGTGTAAGTAATCTATTTATTGGATCGAAACAGATATATGCATCTATCACCAGATATAATAATGAGATTAGCTATGAAAGCAAGTTGTGAAACTTCCTGACACAATGGGTCTCTCCTCCATATGTTTCCATATATTCCTTACACTAGTTAGAACAATTAGCTAAGTTTCACAGACTTTAGAAACATCAAGGTTTAATGAGAAAAACATAATTGTAGTCATGGCTGACGCAAATTTGCTTAGTGGTTTTTACTTTTCCTAATGACTTTACTTCACTCTTCTTAATGACTTAAACTGTCAAATATTCCTTTAGATCACAATTACAAATCCAATGAAAAAGTAGATCAGTCTCAAAAATAAAAGCAGAAGTAAACTCAACAAACAAACCAAAACCAAATCACACAAAAACCCTACGAAACCAACTGCATCCACCAGGCTGGGATTCTCATCCAGCAGAGTGACTATATGCATATGACATATATGCTATTTTTTTCAAAAATAAAAATGGATAGGTGGGGAAATACAAAATTTGTTATCTCCCCAAAATGCATACAACATCAAAAGCTTATTGGGTAATGGTCTCCAAGGGAGTGCAATAAGAAAAAACTGTTTTCTGAAGGAAAAAACCTTCCATATCCTTGCGATATATAGAAAAATTTATGTTAGAAAAATCAGACTTCCATCTACATCAATAAACTTCTCGTGCTTTCAATGGAAGTTTTTATTTCATGAGATCTTATCTCAGGGATACACTTTTCTACCAAATGTTATGAACTGTGGTGGTAATTTTCTCGTAAGGAACAGATCCAGTAAGTGCCCTGGCCAAACACACTTAACCCAAGGCCCATGGAATGTGCTTTAGTGGGGTAAAGTAATTTGGCAGGGACTGGAAATACAGGAAACCTTAATACTTGACAGTGACTGTCATAAAGGGGTTATTTCCCACAAAGTTAGAACTGTGAGCCTGAAAACATGCCCTACAAATAGGAAAAGGTCTCATTTTGCAGCTGTTTTTATTTCCTCTCTCACTGCATCACTGCACTGCAAGAACCCTAGGGAACTGGACATGCAGTTTATTTAAACCACTCTTGTTGCTGTAAGAATATGAAAACAATATCCCATCATTATGAAATGACCTTGATAGTCTGTGTAACATTTGTCAGACTAATAAAATTTGTAAAGATACTTGCTGTTATGATGGATTGCATTCCTCACTGCTCCAGTTACCTCAAACTAAATTACCTGTCATTATAATGATGGCTTCTCTAAGTGCAGTTTCTTAATTTGTTCCTCAGTCTTTCAACAGTGATTTCACAACAGAGTTAAAGTGTTTATGGATCAATAATGTGCAACAATAAAATACTGCATTCTAACAAAAAAGTATTTGTAATCTTTCTGCTTATAGTGTGCCATGACAGAGCATTAGTAGAGAACATAACTCTAAATAACAGGAAAATAACTTCAAACCTAGTTCACAAGCATCCAGCACCATGAACAGACAGAAAATCCTACAGATTCTGAAAAGGACCCAGTACTGGTGGCTCATGGTTCATCCAATGGACAAAAAAGAAAGTGGAAAGATTAATCATCAAGTTGTAACCAATACCTATCTTCTCCACATACCTGATCACAAACAGTCTGTCCTGCTGAGCTATTCAAGTGTGCCTGACCTGTGCTCCCCTCACAAATGAGTTCAGGAGGAATGCACAATGCAATGATAACCAGTAGGGATTGAAAGGAGCCAGAAAATATTCAGATCATTTACTCTTTTGGCTCACAGACATGATAAAAATGTCTGTATTACTTTCATTCTCTGAAAACAGCACATTTTAATCCATATGCTGACATTTTACTTCAGGTACAGTACTCAGAAAGCAACTATATCTTTACATGGGACAGTAAATCATCTGCATAGGATCAGGAAGCTTTCTCATTGACAGCCAGTTTCCTGAATGTCACAGATCCAAAGGACCTAAAATGAGCTCTACTCAAAAATTCACAAAGGCAAAGCTGAGAGAATTGCCAAGAAATTTCTCTGCAGATAACTTTGTTTATTAAAAAATGAGCCCAAAAGAAGGCAGCCTGCAATGGGAACTGACATTTGAAGAGGTTCAGGCTTGGGAATTACTGGTTTGTACCTGCTACAGACACCGCTCCAGGCAAATATGATGGTGATGCACAGACAAGTATCCAGCCACCCTCCCATATCCTCTCCTCAACAAGAGGGGGAACACTGCAAAGAAAAGCTTACGGGTCAAGTTAAGGAGACCACTCACAATAACTGCCACAGGATAAACACTCTGTTCTTCCACCTCCTCTCCCCTCTGAGGGAAGCAGATGAACGGGGAATGGGAGTTGAAGTTAGTCCACAAAAGCTCCCTTATACTACTACTCCAACCACACACACTTCTCCACCCAGTGTGGCATCTCTCGTACTGGATACAGTCCTTAATGAACTACTCCAATGTGGCTCCATTCCACCAAAGGAGGTCCTTCAGGAAAAGACTGCTCCGTGCCACAGTTCCTGCTGGGAAACCTGCGGGCTCCCCTCCAGAGGCCACGGTTTGAGGAGCTTGCTCTGGCATGTGCTCTCCATGGCTGCAGCATTCTGCTGGGAATCTCCACAGAGTGCCATGTGAAAATGAGCTCCACAGTGGTCTTCAACATGGTGTGCAGGGGAATCCCTGCCCCAGTATGTGCAGCACCCCCTTGACCTTCTCCTTTACTGACCTCAGGATCTGCAGTGCCGTTTCTCACTTTGTTCTCACTCCCCTCTCACGTCCTGCTGTGCAGCAGTTTTATGTTTTTCAAAGAATACACTCCACCAGAGGTGCCACCCCATTGCCAGCATCTCACCACCGGCAAACACTCCACCGAGAAATGAACAAATTTTAAAAAACCCAAACCCCAAAAAGAGCCCAGTAAACTGGTTGGGCTTTTAGGCAGGAACAAGATAACGATTATTATATAATGGATCTGAAGATAGCAACTAGATGTACACTTCCCAATAGTGACTACTTCTACGTTACTGCTTCTCGTTACCTTGGGATCCAGGAAGTTTAGGTTCAAACCCATGCCCTGACACAGACTTTTGGGTTGTAATACAACAGTATTTCATAGAAGTCATAATTATAGTCTCGTACTGCTAAAACCGTATTACACACCTTTGATATTCACTAGCCAAACTCCATGGTTTTTAGTTAAAGGACAGAATTATTCCATTTCACAGACACATACTTAAGAGCTTCAGATTACATACCTGATCCAAAGCAATGTCATGAAAGACTGCAAATCTGCTCAATTCCACTTCTTTGTTTTTACCAGCACTGCTTTAGCTTTAAGTATCTTCCAGTTCAAATCACAGTAATTAATATTTTTAACTATAATTTCACATACTTCAGTTAGGCTCCTCTAAAGGTTAAAACAGTAACTTCAGAAGCTAAGCTACATAAGAAAGCTGAGTTGCCCAAAAACTATGAACAAACTCAGAATTAAAAAGGTCTTTTAAGGTAGTAATAATTTTTCAGTTGCTTTTCAATACATTTTATCTCTCCTCTAGCACTTCCAACTACATGTGTTAGATGAACCTATCTATACCATTGGAAAGCTTTATATAAACCTATACACAAAACCCCAGGTTAAGATAGTCTTTTGTGCTACCACATAACAATGTCTTGATTTATAAAAATCTGATATATAATATATACACTACAGTGTAAACTACATCACTCATATATATACACACACACATACATATATATATAAAGCTGGAATCTTACTGTANTATACACACATAGATATATATGCATGCTAGTCAGGGAATATACACATTTTCAGAGAAGCAAGCATGCAGCATGAGAGACATTTAAATCTGTACTAATTTTCCAAAGCAAGTTCATCATAGGATCCCACTGTTTCTACTCAGGTCACAATTTAAAGGCACCTGCTGGGTTTATGCATTCTATGCAGAATTGTGCTACAAATGCCAACAGGCAGATACGCAGTAAAACACAGGTAAAAAAAAAAAATCAAACAATTCACCTAAAATTTCTAAAGTATGCTATAGTAACTGAGTGCCAACACATTTGCTTTAAGTACATAACTGCAGGTTTGCTCAGGATTTTTCAAGATTAAGTCACTTACTTTTTGTGCATTTTGTCCTAGTTGTGTTGCTTTGTAGAAGCTTAAGTCACTGAGTCCCTCTACACTTACAACTTTCAAGTGCTTACAGACAACTGGTATTGCTTAAAAATGTGAAGTTCAAATGTACAAGTAATTACAAAATTAGAACTTCACTGAAATTATCTAAACAAGATAGATATTGTTCTGTGCCTGCTAAACTGTATTCCCAGATTGTTCGGAAAACTGAAAATAATGTTCTGATTACTGGGATTCATCAACATCAGTAATAATTTCTGCTCTTGTAACTTGATTTCAGTACATACCCAAATAAATGCCTTTGTCAAAACCAGAAGAATCTTCCAATTCTGAAAGACATACTGTTGTAAACAAATAAATTGTATCTCCTTTCACTGCTGCAGATACAAAGTGAAAGGACACAGACTCGCCTTCTTACTTCCAAAACTTACACAAAAAGACATGATACAGCCCCAGGGAAGGACTGAATTACTTTCCCCTCATCATTAACAACAGCCAGCAACTAGGAATAACAACAGGTTTTTCTTCTGAAAAAAATGCACAAATTCTTCCTCTTGTTCTTAAAATCGAGTAAGAGTTTATATAATAAACCAGCATTTTCTTCCAAAATATTCAGTAGTATGTAATTTTCCTTGGCAACACAAGTGCGCATCACAGTTATGTGAGTGGCTGCTGGATTCAGATAAACCTAATTTAGAGACTCTTCTCAAGTGCTAAATTGCTTCTGGTAAACAAAATGGTTTTTAGCCCAAAATACGTGTTGATATTTTGCACTAACTTTCGCATTTATTCCTATTTTGAAACTTCTCCCACATGAAAAATACAAAAATTAAGACAGAAAGAATCATTTTTCCTTGGTTTATTCCAGGTGGGGATGGGGGGGGGTNGCATTGTTTCAATACCTACAGGAGGTTTATGAGAAAGAGGAGGATGGACTTCTTACCAGGGCCCAGTAGCACAAGCAGTGATGGTTTTAAACTGTGAGAGGGTAGGTTGAGACTAGCTGTAAAGAGGGTATTTTGGCAATGAGGCTGGTTAAACACTGGAACACTGAGAGATGCCCCATCCCTGGAAATATTCAGTCAGGTTGGCTCTCAGATCAGAGCTCCTCAGATGGGGGCTCTGATCAACCTGCTCCAGTGGAAGATGTCCCTCCCCATGGCAGGCAGTGTTGGTTTGGACCACACTGAAAAGTTCCTTCTAACCCAAATCATTCCATGATTCTATGATTTTCTCACAATAGAAATGCCTGAACTGTTGTTGCTACACCTGCTGCCAAGTATTTTCCTAAAGTGAAAAAAATTAAGGATATTAGTAGAAACACTAATAATGTATTAGAAGCTGACTAATTATGAAAACACACCAAGCCCAAATGTTCTTAATAATTTCAGTGTATATTTAAAGTGAGTATATATCTCGGCAAATAAAACACCCTTATTTTTAACTATTCCATAATAAAAAAAAATCTACTATTCCACTCCTGGCTATAACTGAAATAAAATATCTTCATGTATATTATCATATGTACACACTGCTACATTTTGTTTAAACTACCTAAAATAAACAGAGATGCAAAAAATTAGGGCTAAAAATCTGACACATAGAAGTTGAAGAAATTAAACAGCGACAAATATTGTTTAGTCACAGCTTCTAAGTAATGCCTCCAAACTTACTTCATTGTTCAACTATTGTGTAAAAATAGACTAAATAATTTTATTAACTAAAATTGAATAAAATGACTAAATTATTTTCCAGTATACCTTGAAATGACCTCTAACATAAAAGAAACAAAATATTTGATAGCATCAAATAAAACTAACCTTAAATATACAGTAGCATATTAAAGAGCAGTACCACTAATAAAAAATTATTCCACACAGGATTAGCTATAATCACTATAACAATACAAAAGCACAAAAATTACTTTCTTGCTCACATAGCAGTAATGCAACGCCCTTCCTCTTTAGACAAATATGACAATGAAACAACAACTTTAACTGCATACAAAGCAAAAAGGTAATTTTCTGGTGTCTTCAATTAAATAAATTCCAACTATTAAGGCCTCTACACTATCTTTGGATGATAGTAAAAAAAAAAAAAGAAATAATTCTTGCTTTCTAAAACAACGTGACTTGAAAGCTATATAGAAGTGCTTCTGTTTTTCTTCACATTTTAAACTTACAATCCTCTACCACTAGTTTACTACACTTTAAGGTAGTTTTTGTTCATTCAGAAATATTATCTCTTATTCTACTAATGCTTAGTCTCCTGAGCACCTTTTAATGGTTGTAAAAAAAACCAACTTGTAATTCCAAATGGACTTCATAGATCAAAACATTTTTTCTATGTTTGTTAATCCTTTCAAAATAATTCTATCCTTAAACACTTTTTCCAAACTGATCTTACTCAAGTGTCCACAAATCCTGCTCTCTATTTTTTCAGCGACTTTGTCCAAGCATTTATATGCCTTACAATCCTGTAATTTCCTGCATCATGCACAGAAACACTAAACTAGAAAAAGCATGCAGAATACTTAATGTTGCATTTCTTTTATGATGCTGGTTCCTTCATCTGACTGAAACTTCACCTTGCAACAGACACACTCTTGCCTCCAATGATTTATCTTACTGACTTTTTTAACCTTCTACCACATTTTGACCCTCTTCTTGCTTAAGTATGTTTCGATGACTATTATGTGGGTTTAATTTTTCTGACTGTACATTTTCTATTCTTTTCAATAATTTGTTTTATTTTGTTTCCTGAAGTTGTGCAAACTAATAGGTGTGTGGGTATGTTCTGCAGCTAATTTTGGGATTTCTGTCCTTCAATTTTTATTCTGATTTGCAACACATATTATCCCCATTTACTGAGAGGTGCTCATATTGAAAGCTTTTCACTACAACATTGGTTAAATCTCCCACATGCTCCATAATCAGTTCTTGCATATCACTCACGGTCTATATAACTCACTTTAGTTGTATCTCAGTGTGAAATCCTCTCCCACAACTACTGTAGTTCAAGAGTGTATTTCCTGCTCTCCTATCTCTTCCAGAATGTTCCATGCAACCAATGACCATAACAATTTTCCTACAAAATGAACACTATTTTTCTTCTGGCTCCCTCATTAAAATATAATTCCCTTAGTGTAAAGAATAAAATCTAATTTCAAATCACTAATGCACCACATAAAAAAATCCAACTAATGTTGAAATTTTTAAAAACCCACCATTTTTCCCCTCCTATTTTTTACTGCAACAAAAAGAGATTCAATGAAAGCTGCCATACATATAATTTAAAAGCCTTTCTTTACAGAATTATGTAACAAGACTTCAATTAACAGACTACTGGAAATATTCACCCAGTACTACTAGGTTTAGAAACAGCAATCTATATCAGATTGTCTTGTATTTCATATCAACAAATGTAAAATAAATATATAATAAATGTAAAATGTTTCTAAAATATAAAACAAACACGTAATAAACATAAATAAATACATTCTTCTGAAATATATGTCCTTTAAGCACCTTTCCTCTTCTGCCCTTTTTTGCACAGTTCATTCACTTTTGCGCTTCATGAAAACTCTTTTCAAAACAACCCTAGCATTCAAAAAGGTTTGCTATTCTAAATTTGCTATGGAACTGCATATTTAGGTGTATTTAGATGTATTTAGGATATGAAACTTAGATTTATAAAACCCCACTTCTACTTTAAAAATAGATTGTCCTCCCCTGCCCTGAAGTCACATGCAATTAGTACATAGTGCAATTCTTGCTCATAAACTACAACTTTCTATGCTTCCACAAAATTGCTAGATATCAAGGTTAAAGATAACTTCCCCTTCAAATGCAGATAAACACAAATCTAAACTCTTGAAACAGCTTTATACTCATGGGAAGAAAAGTGTTTCTTCTGTAAATATGAAGTCCAAACCAGAAAAAAATGTTACATTCATACTTCAGAACTCCAAATAAATAAGTAAATGTACTCATTATTAATGTACTTCTTTAAACTTGTTTCCAAAACGTTATTGCAACATCATGACTGCAGTATCTCTGAATTTTTATTTTTAGTAAATGAAATATTCTAACTTCAAATTTAAAAGTAAAAGACTCACTTATAGACATATGTGAGAACAGAAAACATGCAGTAAGAATTATAAACCCCACATCTTCCTTAAAAATTAGTTTCTGATTAAAAATCTATATCCATTCTTATTAATACTACCAAAGTCTTCAAACTAAAAATGTTACTTACCAGATCTATTTTTGTTGTATGAACAGTCCAAGATAAGCATATAACAAAAAAACTACACTTCCTATTTATTAGCCATTGATATAGATTAAGACTGATGCAGTTCTAAAATGTCAGCAGCAGGGAGAAAAGAAAAAAGCTACAAATTTCTTTGTCAATTTACAAAAAAATACATATTTTTAATACTCTTTTTTTTAATTATTTTTCTTTTTTTTTGTTTTGTTTTTGGACACAACTGAATGTCCGCTTGGACATATTCCATACTGCACAACAGGTATGTTGAGATATTTTTGGAGCACCCAAAGACACTGCACTATTCATTTATGGTCTTGTTTCCCTTTAAGAGAGGAAATCCATAGATCTCTAGTGCAGATGCCATAGCTATCCAAGAAAGGGAAATGCTTTCAAATTCATGGTCAGGATATCATATTTCCTGGTACCCTTGAGTTTAATAAAAGACAAATGAAGTTTCAAAAATAATACTTATAACTGACAATATCTATTATTAGAAACATTAAATAAACAAAACCAGGTATTCTGAATATAAACAGACGGTACTGGGGGTGGCAGGGGGTGTAGGCTGTTTGTTGTTTTCTTGCTTTTTGTATTAGACAATGACAATGAAACACAGCCTGTTTCATCTCTTGCTGACAGTACACCTAAATACAAACAGACACAATCTGGAACCCAGTTAGCTTAATGGAACCACAACCAGCAGACAGAGGGACTCCATGCCCATAAACATCCTACTGGCTTTTAGCCCAGAAAAATCCACCACATGACCCGAAACAGAAGAAAAATCCTAGCAAAAGATAGCTAAGGTAAAATTAGGGATGGAAGTTTACCGTAAAATATCAACATTTACAAAGATTTTTAAAGACCACAACAAGCATCTTCTACACACTGATAATAGGAAATAAGCACATTGAATCAAGTACACAGTCAAAAACTCAAGCTGTATCCTTATTCTTCTAACAATCTTGAGATTTGGAATAGCCAAATTCAATTTCTCTTCACATCAGGTTTAAATATGCAATGCAGAAATGATACTTGTGACTTTGTGGAGAGCATCATAAAGAAAAATATAAAAAATACTTGCAAGACACTGATAGCTGTTGCATGTTTTCTCAATTCCTTGTTTTTCTGCTAACAGGAAAGATTATGATTGTTATGGCATCTTTCCCAAACAGAGAAAATTACAAATATGCAAACCAAAACTCCTAGATTTCTACATTCAGATTGCTTGAATTCTACCAAAAGAAGAGACATTTACTCCAGAGAGAAACATTTTTATCCAAATCCAAATGTGTATCTTATTCAAGGCAGATAAAAAATTGTAGCCTGTCTTTATTTTCTAGCAACCCAAGAATGAAGAAATTTTTCTTGTTGACATCCAAATTTCAGTAACTTAAAACAATTTCCAAGCTTCCTATTTTTACCACAGTTTCATTTCTTCCCTACAGAACAAAAATCTTACATTTGCAGCTTTGAACTGCAACTGACTGAACTACTCAATGTTGAGCAGCTGCTCCTCCTTAAAAAATAGAGCAGAACAAAGAAAACTGGGGGAGATATACAATGTACAGTCACATGTGAAGGACCTCAGTTCTTCCCATATTTTTCAAAATGGTATAGAAATAATAAATAATAACAGATATTTAAGCTCAACTCCATAATGACAGTATCATCTCCAAGGGAAACTAAAAAAAAAACTAAGCATTGAGAAAAGATTTGATTCATTAGTCTGACTGAGGTTCTAAATTTAACTGAAGACATTTAATCTTTTTTAACCCTCAAAATCTAATGATTCTGTTCTTCAGGAGGAAAATTTGAATTACCAAATAGGTCAAAATTATATTTCTTCCTTTTAAAAGAACGTATCTATTGTCTTCAAGCTTCACAGAAAAGTGACTTTCATAAGTCCACCAATAATGAACCGGCTTTCTGAGAATTAAACACATTTGTTTCTGCCATGGAATTGGTCTTGTTTCTTTTTCATGCAATCCTTAGTTACCTTAGTCACAGAATGAGGAAGAAATGATAGGACAATATTAAAAGGCAGAACAGCAGGTGCAATTCTGAAAATGTTGGTTCCTACAGGTATGCAATCTCAGACTCTGAAGTCATAGTGAAAATAAAAGGCTACGGCCACATCTGTAGGCAGGCTGGTGGCAAAGGGTGCCCAGGGCGGTGGTAAAAAAAATATCATTTGATTGAGTACCACCACAAGGAAAGAGGAGACCTGGTTTACATTGACCTAACATGCTAGACCATTTCTCAAGCAAAGGCTACCTTCTGCTCCTCAAAATCTACTAAATATTTTCTGCAGTTAAGTCTAACCTCAGCAGTGCATCCCATAAATATTCTATGCAGCAGCTGTACATTTTGAAATTTTACAAAGATGTGGTGCACTGACTTTGGCTGCTACCAGATGTCTGCACAGCCACTCTATTTCCTTCTCCTCAATAGGACAGAGAGAGAAAATAAGGTGGAAATGCTTGTGGGTCAAGATAAAGACAACCTGAATAACAATGAAAAAGTCACCATGAAAGCAAAGCAAAAAGAGGAGTTAATTTCAGTAATTCTATTGTCTAGCAACACCCAGAAATATTTTAGAGCCACAGTATGTATAGAAGTTGCTGGGGAAGACAAACTCTCTAACTACAAATCCCCAGCAGTCTCCCTATTACCTACCCTCATCTTTATCACTGAGGATGTGGTATGGAAAAATCCTTTTGGTCAGTTTTGCCACCTGTCCCAACTCTGTCCTCTCCTAACTTCTGATCCACACTCAGCTTACAGATCTCTGGGAAGGAAACCCTTGACCCTGCACAAGCATTTCTCCAACAGCAGCCAAAATACTGGTGGTGTTACTAACATTGTTCACTCATAAATGCAAAGCTCAGTCCGATATCGGCTGCCATGAAGAGTTACCTTGGAGGCCTGTGCCTAATGTTCCCCGGCTATCAATACTGGGTCCAGTCATCAATAACATGGATGAAGGGACTGAGTGTACCCACAGCAAGTCTGCTGATGATACAAAGCTGAGAGGAGTGGCTGATGCCCCAGAGAGCTGTGCTGCTGTTCAGAGAAACCTGGTGAGAGAAACCCAGTGAAGTTCAGCTAAGGCAGACACAAGCTCCTGCACCAGGGGAGGAAAAACCCCAGGCACCAGTACAGGTGAGGGGTTGGCCTGCTGGAAAGCAGTTCTGATGAGAATTTGGGGGTCCTAGTGGACAACAAGCTGACCGTGAGTGCCCTGGGGCCAAGAAGGGAATCTGGGGTGCCATAGGAAGAGTGCTGCCAGCAGGACAAGGAAGGGGATCCTGCCCATATACTCAGCCCTGGTAAGGCACATCTGGAGGAGTGCTGTGTCCAGTTCTGGACTCTCCAGTTCAAGAAACACAAGTAGGTACTGAAGAAGGTCGAGCAGAGGTTACAAAGACCATGAGGGGACTGGAGGAAAGGATATCCTAACTGCACGTACAGAGGATGAGGCCAGACTCTTCACTTGCACTCTGGACAAGATCAAGGGGCAACAGGCACAAACTGAAACACAGCAAGTTCAATACGAATAGGAGGAAAATATTCTTTACTTTGAGGGTGCCAGAGCATTGAAACAGGCTGCCCAGAGATGTTGGGGAGTCCCTGTGTCTGGAAAACCCAGCTCAGTGAGATCCTGTGCAACCTGTCCTAGGTGAACCTGCTTTAGGAAGCAGGGCAGACTATTTTCTTCCTGAGGTCCCTTCCAATCTCAACCATTCCGTAATTCCGTATGAAAATGCCTACTGACATTTCAGTTTCCATACTTTTCTTTAAGCCTTAAAATTTAACCTATGTTTCTACTACAATCTGAAAATATTCAGCATTCTTATGAAATGAAATGTTATTTAGCATTGATAATTCCTACAAAAAGCATTGCTGCAATGTCTTTTATAGTCCTGAAATAAAAATTTAGGTCCTCCATATCTATTACTCTTCTATGACTTAAACTTCTGCAGTATTTGTAATGATTAATTTCAGGGGTTTTCCTGATATTTATCTGCTTAGCAGAGGTTAAGGTAATAAATGGTACAATTGATCTGGAACCTTTGACAGCTTGTCACTCAACTGTCACAGTTTTCTGATTTGTGTCAAAATTTGTTTTGCTCAAACCCTGACAGATGACAAGAGGGTTTGAAGAGTTATGTCTATGGCAAAATGAAGCTCTAATAGGGAAAATACATACTTTTGAACCATTACAGCAAATATTGGTAAGTGTGATAATACTGAACATTATACCTGTTGCCACAGGTAATTCAAAGCACACAGTTCAGTAATGCTTGTCACACGTTTTTATCTCATGAAGTACCATCATCAATTTATCATCATCATAATCGTATCTTCAGCTATACCCCTTGACAAAGAAATGTCCTGCATTTCTGGAAGACCCTATTAAATCTGAGTTCTTCTCCTGGACTGGGACATTCCCTCATGTTCTTACATGTATGAATTTAAAAGCAATTTTCTATCTAGGGCATTGCTTTGGAACCACAAACATCAAATACATTTAAGCTGATGTGGAACCTCACTGCCAAAAACAGCTAGGGAGAACAACTCAAGAAGTGTAATTAAGGTATCCATGTATGCACTCTCTGAAGTCTATTCCCTTTATGACATTTTCTAAAGAGGAAACAGCTCTTTCTTAGTATAGTTGTGCTTATAAAACTTAATGCTGAAAGTGGAAAAAATAACTGAAATAATGACACCCCATTTCTGGGACATATATTTCTGCCTCTAGAAAATTAAGGGCTTTTTTCCTCAAGAATTAAAACAGGAAGATTAGAGAGTAATACACACCAAATCATTTGTTTCTAAATATTCTGAGACAAACAAGTATTTCAAATTTTTAAAATTTTTACACAGCAAATAGGATTTATCTCAATGATTTATCTGATAGTCTATTGTTTGATGCAATCCTAATCTTAAGTGAAGACAAGAAGATAAGGACATTCAATCCATTGTCTTAGACTATTATTTTTCTAAAAAACTCCAAATTCATACACCTTTGTCACAAAATAACATAATTTGTCATTCTGATAGTAAGTCAGATCATATTACTACTTTAAAACGCCTAGTAAACCTTCAGTTAAAACCTGCTGCAACACTGAACCAAGATCTAATCTATTTCCCCCTAAACTGACACAAAAATAAAACAGTTCTTTTTCTCTACAACAGCAACTATCACCTCTTTGCGAAGCATTCAATCCCACAAAATGCTCCTGGCATGAATATGAAATAAAAACTGAATGAAAACCTCGATTCCTTCCTGGACCTATTTATGAACCACAGAATCCCAGTGCATTAACAATATACAATTGTTGGCTCTTGGTGCTTTTATGATGGCAACATTTCCTTATTTTATTGAAGATCATCTGAAAAAAAGACTTCTCCTGAATATTAATAAGCTGGGACACATTCATCTTTTTCTGGTTTTCATTATCCTCCCTTTAGAATACTAAATCATTAAAATCACAAAGAGAAAAAAACACCACTCCTTAAGACAGAATAGGTTGGAAAACTTAAAATGTTTATCCCCATTCTTGAGCAGCAGACTTTTCCTCCTTTCTTTCTCAAATTGCTAAAGAAGTGAAGCTGAAAATTCTCTCCTGATTGCTTCCAACCCTGGGTCACCCTGACGAGACTTAACCCTCTCCCCACCTCCTCCCTAGTTCAACAGTAATATTTTTAAATTAGTCAGTTACTATTTGTGAAGCATCAACAACTGCAAGTGAACAGGAGAGGAGAACATTCTGCCTTCAGAAAAGCATATGAACAGGGGAGCAAATAGTAAAATACTATTGGTCATAATTTGAAAACTAAGTGAAAAGAAAATATCATCTAAATTTTCACGAATATAAGCAATGTCTGTAAAATGAAAATGAATTAATAAAATAAAGTTCCAAAATAAAAACGGGAAAATACTACCTTTTCATTTAAATCCTTTATCACATTCAATAAGGCTAAGAAAGCTTACATGCACAGTGTTAAACCAGGTTTCCCTAATTTTTGACCAGTCAACTTTGCCACTAAAGAAAGGATTTGCTCATAAACACATCACACATTCGAGGTGTGCCATCATTTCAAGCATTACCGCAATAGTGTAAAGAATCCTACCTTGTTATTGCCAACTCTACACAGAGTAAGTATGTTGTAGACCAGTAAAATAACCAGTATCACCTACCACTCTTACCTCACACAAAAATAACAGCTTGGTTTTTCAGGTGCACAACTTCCCTACACCATTTTAAAGGTATTCATAGCCATGCCTGTCTGATCTTTCCAAGAGTATGAGAAAGTGAAATGTGAAAGGATTCTTCATTCATGCTGCCAAATAATCACTGACAGATAACTGAAGTTTTTTCTCTCAACACTATACATAATTACATTGTCATTTTTTGAAGCAGGTTAAAAACTTAAATGCACGTAATATTTTAAAAAGCAAAGCTTGTTGAAGAATTTTTTCCTATCTGCTCCATGTGTTTACTGTGGTAGACTTGTAAGTATTACATATTCTTTCATCTCTGCTTCAAATACTTCCTTGTTGTATCCAGCATGTTTAATTAAAAACATGTGCGCCGCTTAATGCAAATTTTACCATGGCACCTTCTGCCATAGAGCAGAAGTCACACACATGGTAATTATTTGCAAAACTCGAAGAAATTACCCAACTTTTATTTTAAGGAAAACAACAAAAGAGATATATTGACACAGAAAATTTTAGAAACATCATTAGAAATGCTCTTCAGGAAATATTTCTTAATTCTAAGATTTTCACTGTGAATGTTTATTTGACATAGTACTTTCTTTTCTCTTTCACCCTCCAAATCTTACTGAAAACGGCAGCTAACCATTTGAACCATACACTGTCAGCCTTCACTCTTGCTTGGCAACCATGACTTTAAGGCCACCAGAATTTTAGCTATAGAGCATAAATGTATTAATGAACTTCTTGCAGATGACTTACAAGAAAAATATGATTTCAATCGTACAACCAGTGTTTTGGTGGCATGATTCCAAGTCCCTGCCATGATTCTGCTGCAGTTACAGTCAGTTCTGTGCTTACAAGGATGGGACTCATGTATGCAATCCCCTGGTTGTAAAAGACATAAGCAGAGGTAAATGAATCCCTAGAATAGAAATGTGTTTATTAATCTTTAAAATATCACATTAATTACAGATACTCTCCACCAAAGTGTTGGAAGAATATGCTTTGAGAAGACAAAAGAAGATTTAATACTTGTGGGTCTGAGAATCTGAGACATCAGAAAATGTCTGGGTTTCATGAAGCTTTTCATTGTTTAATACCGATGCACTTCAAGAGGATTGACTACTACATATTTATAGAACATTTTAGAAATGCAGAGAATTATCTAGGAGCTAGGTATTATAATTCAAAGCTTTCTGGCCAATAAGCTGAAGACAAGACATTGTCCTTTTTAAAAAAATTAGATGCATTATAAAAAAGATTTTTATAATAAATTACCGGACTTCAGTTCCTGGAAGGAAGATCTTAATTTTTTTTCATTCCTATAAAGATTTTTTATTAGGTTTTTCTTACATAAAATAGTATATTTAAAGAGACACACTTTGTAGACTTTGGCTTTAGAGTAAACTAAACTTGATAAAAATAATTTTTTTAACCACTTCTCAAAGTGCATCAGGGGAACAACATCAAATAAATCTCAGCTGACCAAAGCTACTGAGATTTACTCACAAAATGACAGCTTTATCTATATACAAAATAAAAGAGTAATGAACAATGTAATAGTTTCCTTTAAGATCAGAGTATCAACCATTAGAGTAGATTAAGAATTCCTGTATCTATCCCAACAGCACAAAAATAATTGCCTCCCATAAGAATTTTATAACCACGCACATTCCCCATCCACAGAACTGAGCTTAACAATTTCCTCAAACTCTAGTAGAAGCACCTACTCACATAATTTGCCTTTGACTTTTCCTTTGTCAGATACTTAAAAATACAGTAAAATAATCAAATACATTCTAATTTTCAATTCCACCAAGCTGCAATTAAGGCTTCTATTATTTTCACGTTTAAAAACTGTATATTTAAGAGCACCTGAGTCCCCTATAATTTCTTCTCATGTCAATGTCCTTACAAAGCAGACTGCCAGCCACAAATACCATAAATTTTCCAGCACCCATCCTTTCTAACATTCAGCTGGTTTGCTTAAGTTACCACCACCTATTCCTGTATTTGAAATGAAAACCTTGGAAAAAAAGAGTGGTTCGGTCAGAAAAACAATTGGGGAAGGTGGGAGGGAGTGGGCAGGGAGGGACAGAGTAGGAGGGAGTGTCTAATAGTATTGTTATCTTCATTAATAGCATGATCTGTCCACAGATAAACTACCACTGCCCACATCTCAGAGACTTCAGATGACTTTCATAAAAGGCTTCCTTATTAAAGAATACCTCTCGCTTCATTGTAAATTATACTTGTTACATAAGCACTTTCGGGTTTCGCAGGGTTTTTTGTTGTCTGTTTCTTGAATTTGCTATTACTACAAAAGATTATTCTTCCTTTTCTGGCACCTGCACATATACAAAGATAGCACAAAGAATCAACCATTTCATCTGTCAGAACTGTCATTCCTCCCACCATGAATATAGTAAATTAGCAACATAATTAATTTATGTATAAGAAACCAGATACTGCCCCTATAAAAAGCTTCATTTACTGAAAACAATATAATCAACTACCAGTTGACTATATGAAGGAGGAGCTTTCAGAGTTCCTCATCTGTTTAGTCATTTCATGCTCTTTACAATCATATCTTCTACAAAATATTTACATTCTCCCATCTTAGTGATCCATTGAAAATATCAATATCCCTTGCTCACTAGCCTTAAAATTACACAAGAAAATTCACATCCATTTGTCTTTGTTTTAAACAGACCTCCCCTGAACTACCAGAATAATTATTCAGACATAATTCCTTGACTACAGTACAATCAGAACATGAACTGACAATCATATTCTTACAATTTCCAAATACCTTCTTTCACTCTATTTATCCCTAATTATTTCTTTAAATATTTCTTAATATAATTAGGTACATATAAGTATGGATTAATATTTGAAAGCACATAAAATTCTTAGTCTAGTTTCTTATTCTTGCTAATAATTATTAAATCATTGAAATGCAAAGTTCTCACCCCTTACACATAAAGCCTGGAAGAAATAAAAATCATGCTTTGGTTTTCAAAATTATTTCCTATTTTTAGAACATAACTCAATTTATCAAGTACTATAGACTCATTGTAATTTATCCACCTTCACCAGTGAGACAAAGTACTAAAACACAACAGATGAATGGATATTCCAAGTATCTGCCTCACTGGAATGAGTAACAGGCTGGGCTCACAAGAGAACAACAGCAAGATAGAAGCCAGGCACTGGAGTAGGTTGCCTGGAGTGGATGTGGAATCTCCATCATTGCAATACCCAAAACTCACCTGAAAAACCTGCCTTGACCAGGAGACTGGACTACGTAACTTCTGGAGGTCAGAGCACTGGGTAACTTCTGGAGGGGCACCCTAATGTGTACGATTTTATGACAAATAATTCTAGGACTTGTATGAGCAGGTGCTTTTCCCTTACTGTTACTGACTGAGGAACACTTTACCATACACTTCAACAGCTATTCTGACTTTCAGCTAAATGAATATATTTTCAAGGCTAAAACAGGGGCAATTCACACAGTTCTTCCATAAGGAACAAGCCTCAGTTTCAAAGGAGACTGAGAATACTCCTCAAACAGTGCATGAGGTAGCTCTTAGCTAATGTTGAGTCAGTTGGGAAATCAATGCACAAAGGAGTTAGTTGATTTACACAAGACTTCAAGAAAAGCTTGTTTAATTTGGAAAAATTCGGTATTACAGTATCTAGAAAAGCAGACAGAAAGAACAGACCCATCCTTGGCCTCAACATTCTACAGGATTTTAGCCAGGTTTTACTGACAACGTGAAAAAAAAAATCACTTCCACTTCAAAGTTAAATATATTTATTGACCACTTCTCTTCAGTATTAAACTTGTCTCAAGCACATGACTGCCTGATATAAATTGCAAAATACTATTTTGATATGTTAGGTAGTATTTGAAAATTTTAATGATGCTTTAGGATGCTTTTACATCTTTCAAATGATGCGTACACAAAGGCAGCACGAAAATAAAAAAAAAAATTAAAATTCAAACTCTTAGCATACAAGCTGGTGTGCAACAACAAGCATTCTTAATTAATGAGCACAAAATGAGCTCTATTTTTCCAGCAAAGTGCTCATTTTCCTTTTATCAAGAGCCACATGTATTCACAAATCAAGGGAACAGAATAAGCTCATTTCAAGGTCAACATGATGCATGCTTAAATTTTGTTAGTTGTAAATATAATATTACTATCAAAAGCTGACAAAGTCATACATCATTATGTACACTCTGACAAGGTCCCTGATATCAATTCAGAATGACAGATAGATTAATCACATTCTCGTTTTACAAATTGCATTGAAAAATGTGACTCATAAGTACACAATTCAAGAGCTCAGCCATCTACATCAGATAATGAAGATTCAAAGACCTCTTTTCATCAGTGTCATTTGATTAGTCCCTCTTCAAAAACGAGCCTTTTTCTTGTGATGAGGTGCTTTCTTTTACGTACTTTTTTCTTTTTCTCCAGATTTATTATTATCCATATACTGAGATAAAAACAGTGAACAGCAAGGTGGCAATATATTTTGTTTTGTTTGCGATACAGAGCAAATGAAGCTACTCTCTTACAGCACTACGTGGATCATGCAGTGTAACACTGCTCCTGAACAAATTTTTTAAAAAGGACTTGCTCAAACAAAACATTCAATTTTCAAAAACAAGTTATGAAATAACCATGTAAGAATTTATTTTATTTTGTATGGACTGACCTGTAGTATTAATTAGTTCATTTTACCTACATTGAGGCACTTTTATCTAAACGAAAGTAAACAGATTTTAAGTAACCTTCACAAAAATAATGAACCTAAAGGGAGATGCTACCTCCACTACAAAACAAAAAAGAAAGGAAGACCTAAAAAAAGGCACTTAAATATTCACAGCAGCAAGTTGGTCTATCCTATCACAGAAAAAAACAATTTCGTATTACATAAACAAGAAAGAGAAATGGTGCAAATAACAGTCTTCCACTGCTAATGATCCCAAGATATATGAAACCACACAAGGTATTATGACACTATTTCTCTCATTAAGACACCTTAACCATTCTTCTCAACAATTATGTTGCTAACTAATGAGCATACTAAATGTTTTGCAGCTATTAAAATTTTACATTATATACTTTAGCACAAACAGCTGACTTTTAATACACAGCTACCAAGCTTCAAAACCTCAAACTGTTTGCTTATTACCCCTCAAGATTATTTTTGTACCTTAGGAGACAGAAAATGTTTTGATATTCTTTCCATTGGTACCTGATATTATATATATTAATTTTCAATGCTTCACAAATCCTACTATATAAATTAATATATTATTAAAGAATGAACTTTACATAAGTAAACTCTGTGACAACAATGTATGCTGACAGTCAGTAGAAAACGACCTCTAAAATTCCAGAGTCAAACAATGACACTGTTTTACAGAGCCACAGCATTGTAATAACAGGCTAACTACTATTACTTTTATTTTAAAGGATTTCATTTATTATATATTAAATTTCAATTTCAAATAACAACCATATAATGGTTAATCACAAACAAATGTCAGGAACAGAACTGTTGTGGTGCATTGATGTCGCAGTGCATTTGAGATTTACCCAAGTCCTGCATGCTTTTGTTATTTGTTTCACAATGGTTCGTCCCTGCACGGCCATGTTAAACCCCCGTATGGTTCCTCCCGAGGGATGGGTCCTGTCCCTCACGCTGTAACCCCGCCCTAAGGCCTGGAAAGTTCTAGCAGGGGCTTCGGGGTGATTCGGCAAATTCTCAAGCTCCCCACTCCCCTTTTTATGCATAGACCTGTCCTGCTGCCTGTCCTTTGCGTTCTCTGTCACTTCCTCCCTTTGGGACCGGTCTGAGTTACCCCACACCCTTTTCCCCACCCCCTGTACCTAAACTGAGACCCGAGAAGGCAACCTCCCTTCCAAGCGGGCCCTCCAGGTGGAAAGGGAGTCCTCCTTTCCTCTTCCACGCCCTTTGCCACGCTTCTGCCCGAGATTCAGACCCACCAGATCTAAAAGGTACGGAGCTGTACCCCTGAATGCAGACTCGGTAAGCGAGCTAGCTGGCAAGCAGCTCCGAACACCCGCATAGCATCAAATTTATTTCGCTCTTCTATTACTTTTCAGAAAAATTGGGAACACTTTCAAAAAGAAAACACCATCTAATATTAACCAAACAGTACTAATATTGACTCATTAGCCACACTTCTGACTCAAAGGTTTTTCTTTATTATATAAAATATACTCTTTCCATTAATTTAAAAATATCTTCTCTGTTACACGTGCAATTTACAGTGAATAAGAGATAGTTCACTGGGAAAGAGTGTGGTATACCCTGTCTTCAATTTAGAAGGAAATATAGATGCTCATCACAACCTTGTTTTCAGTTATTAAATTGTACACACACACTACCAGATGACATGCACTTATCCCCAAAATCTTCCTGTACAATAATTTTTTAGAAATTAAATCTCAAGTCCTTGCATTAATTTACGAATTCCCTACTTCTCAGGATTTGGCACACATACAAAGCTTTCAATGAAGATAATGCCACACCCCCCTTGTGCACACGCCTGTGCTGAACTCAGTTGATGGAGACTCAATAATGCATTCAAAATACTGCATGCAAAGGGGCTCTTCTCATCTTCAAAAAACACTGTATAAACCTAGAAATTTACTTAATCTGTGCCTGAAAATGTTGAATAGTTTATGTTCAACAGATTTACATTAATTTCTACATTTAATTATACATCTGATTGTATAAAACAATGATTGTGTTTTATATAAAAATATAAAAATACGGCCACATTTACACCTCATAAAACAAAAAAAATCTTAAATTCAGTAGTTAAATGCATACACATAAGAAAATATTAGGAAGCAGAAGGGTATTTGAACTTTTTTTTAAGATTTTACTGCAAGTATTATAGCTAGATTGCTAATTGCATTTTTTTATTTTTTATGGGACAGTTAGTATAATGTTATGATTTTGGTAATCTTTTATACAAACTGAAATGCACAACAAACACCATGCTTAACAGATGTTGTTACACATACCAATATTTTGAACACCAGTCAGAGCTCACTGGTATTAAAAACACATGGAGTATGACATTGTAATTTCCATTTTACCAACTTCACAAAAGGCAGCAGTAAGTACAATGAGCAAAAATATGCCTTTCACTAATTTTGGTCTCCAGTATTGCAGCAGAAAAAAAAAAGGCAAGTCAAGTTTTTCGCAATAATCATACTTTCAGACAGGACTTGCACAATTGCAAATCCTTTTTGCTTATGGGGAAGCTCAATAAATGCAGTAACATTAATGTCATTAAAATAAATAAGTAAAATTAAAAACTAAAAAAAATTAAACAAGAAGAATTGAACACCAAGTAGAATACGTTTTGTGTAGGTATGTTCGAATAAAATTAATTGGAAAAAAAACTTCTTTAGATTTTACAAACAAGCATTTTAATAAACTTAACATAGCCTTTACAGTCCCTGCATACACATGCAAAAATAGAATAGTCTTTTCTTGAATGATAAATAAAAATAATTTTCTAGTTAAAGATGAAAATTAAGATCATCCCTCTAATGAAAGCTTGATCCTAAAAGGCTACAAGAAAGAGGCTTTAAAAAAGTTAGTTTTTCATGTAGCTAAATAAAATCTCAAAATGAAGTTCAAAATATAGAAAGTAAACAGGAAAAGTGGACACATCACATCTCTCTCCATTACTTTTACACTTTTTTTAGCATTTTTTACACTTTTTAGTATTTTTCTTAACATTTTTAGCATTCAACTTCAAACTAATATTCTGAGCTAATAAATACAAAAAAGATAGAAACATACATCCCTTTCAAAGGATTTTATTTACTTGTTCTTTACTTTGTAGACATTTATGGTGTGACTTAACAAAACTTTTTCTTTGTTTAAAGCAAACATTTCTTAGTTGTAATGAGTTATTTACGTTCATTAGACTTACCATTATTGCAAAAGAAGAGCTAGAGTCTTGTTTGATACATCCATAATGGTTTAAGTGTAGACTACAGTTAGAGAAGAACAAAAATATATGGAATGCACACACAGGACTAACATACGTCCCAGGGAAATGGACAAGGAAAAAAATCTTAACACCTGATGATTACATATTATATTACAATTATATATTACATTAAATCTTAACAGTAAATTATTATTTATTTCTATTATATTCATGTTTAATATTAAAATTCTAGAAAAATAATGAGAGTGAAACTCCAGGGATAAGGACCAAATCATTGTAAGTGAAGGATATTCCAAGTGAGATCTTACTAGTATGTTTAAGAAAAAGCATTGCCTGTCACAAAACAGCACTACGAAGAGAGGCATGACCACCAAATCATATGTTTTCTTAGATTTTCTTCATTTTTGATAAACAGTTCATTCAGATATCCTAAAAATATGAAGTACCAAAATAACTCAGTAATATGAAAATGAATGTACAGTAAATTATACAAAACTGTAATGTAAGACCCTGTTCCAACCCTCTCCTGATAAACTATAGCTGAGAAACAAACATGTTTTGGCAATATTTTTCACTGTGAAGTTATACAAAAGCTTTTCTGACAGTACAAAAGTGACCAGTACTAATTAGTAATTAAACACAGTCACAAGGATATGAACTAGTCATATCCTAGAACTTGATTCACTGGAATTAACTGGAGAGCCGCACTACTAATTTTCTATCACTGTATTTGACTGTAAAGTTTCTTAATTAATTGTTAAAATTTATTAATTAAGGAGTAAAAGCAGATTAGATGGTTGAGGAAAACAAAGTATTAGATTTCACTGAATCTGATGAGCAAATCACCTTCTAAAAATTCATCTGCCCAATCTCACACATCTCCCACCCACAATCACTTTCTTTTTTGGAACAGTACTAGTTGCAGCAGGGTATTTTCCTATCCCTAATGTAACTATAACTCATGCTCAAAATAAATTTTAAAATATTGACTTCCCCATTTCCAACCATATTCATATTGCAACTTGGTGTTTCACCCCTCTCAATCAATCACTAAAAATTTTTAGTTATGTTTTAGCAGTGTAAGACTAACCAGCAGATGACTGGTCATCAAGCCTGGTATAGAAAAGCAGTGGATGAGAACAAGCCATATCAGTAACTTACACTAGCTATTTTTTCTTTTATTAAATCATTAAAGATTTCTAGTTGAGCTTAAAAATTCAGACGTGAATGATAGGGTTCTGTATTGTCAAACTGTGGGCAGACTGTATTCATAATGTATTACAGCTGAAAGCATAATGCATGGCACCATTTTATTTAATATCTACTGCCTTTCACCATTTTAGAAGTTCAGACAAATACTTGTACTTTAAAATATTCCATATTTATTATAGTTTCATGCAGTAAACCTACTTCATATTGCAGCCAATATGACAGGATACTCTTAATTATAGAAAGGACAAAACATACCATGTTCAAAGCAACCAGTGCAGACAGCACATGTGTACCCTGGTATTTACCATGCTCAAACACAATCAGAGACTTAAAATGTCTTTGCATTTAAAAAAATTAAATTTAAAAAAAAAATCTGAGATGTTTCTGGTACTTAATAGTTAAGCTAATTTATAGCATCTTAAGAATCAAAGTTAATTAGATGAGATCAATACTCAAATTTGCAATATGTGGCAAATTTCTGGCTTGTTAGGATCAGAACTTAATATATTACAAAATCCAGGCCGACCAAAAAGAATTTAAGATAGCAGCATCATTAACCACAAAAAAGGGGGTTTTGAGCAAAAAACAATCTAATCTAAAAACACAAAGCACTCTTTCCCTTCAGAACAGTAAAAAAAGACTCAACATAAAAAAACAAGTAATTTAGAACACATGCTAGCGCATCAAGTGCACAATTTCTTTCAATTCATTTTCAGACCTACTGCTTTCCATTTTAATTTCCCTCCTTTTTTTCATAAATTATCTTTGTGATGTTTATTGGAATCCATTTTCAAAGTTAAGGAGATCTCTAAATTATGAGTATTTTGCCACCTCAAAGAAATAGCTTACGTAAGTACAAAAGCAGGTCAAAACAAGTATTTGAAGAAACTTCAAAAAGGAACACTGCAAGCCACCCAGCAAAATTATTACAAGAGAATCAACAACCACATGGCCTTGACATGGAATATCATTAAATGCCCTTCAAATTTCACCATCCTGACAGCTGTTTAATCATTATAAACCACACTACCACTGTAAAATAAACCATTGAGAAGCAGATGTACTTCATTTTGTGCAGCAACAAAAACAGCTCCTTCCATACAGACAGAACTTTGTAGAGCTCAGTATTTGCCACCGTTTCATTTCTCCACCATCCCTTCCTCCCCTATAATTTCCCTTCTCTCTTTTTCTTATTCCTACCTTTTGTTTTTCCTTTTCTTCTTTGCCTCTCTTACTATGCACATCTGTTTTGTCATCTGCTCTCATTTGTTACTTTCTTCCAGCTGGCAGCATGTGAACCCTGGGGCTGAGGTCCCATTTAGCCACGTCTGAGAATGTCAAGCAATTCTGGCTATGAAAGCCAGCTACCACCTGGGAGGGGACAGAGGGGGGCTTTAAGTCCACCAGAAAAGCCTGCCCAATGAAAGTCAGCCTCCCAGCCTATAATTATAACCCCGCATACACAGACACTGGGGCCTTGGAAAATGTCCAAGCTTTCCTTTTTCCCACCCCTCCCCTCTTGTTCATTCTCAGCAGTCTGGCAAACAGATAAAAAACTGAAGTGGTAGTCAACACTTTGGTACACCTCAAGGGTCTTGTCTTACTGCCTGAATGACACCCTCCTGCAAACAGATGCCCCTCCAACTGTGAAAGAGTACTCAAAAATGTGGAGTTGTTTTTTTCACTGAAGTAGAGAACGCTCAAGCAGGCTTATTAAGATATACTGCAGCACAGTTTCTGAAGTCCTTTTTTTGCAGTTTGCTTTTTTTTCGCAGCCCTTTTTTTGCAGTTGCAAATGCAGTCCTTGTATGAAATACTATCACTGGCGTACTCAGTGTTAATGAAACACAGAGTTTAATAGCTCTTCTAAATTTACTGAAATCATGTTAGAACAGTCATTTTAACTGAATCTTTGAAAATGTGTACAGGCTACACATACTGCTAATACTGTCATCAAGGGAAATATAGAGATTTGTTCATCTCACTGTAACTGTCACCATTTCATCAGTTACACACCTTACGTAATTCATGTGAAACAGAGGTATGCTGACATTAGTCAGTACATAAACAGCAGACACATCAAAAGGGTATGTTTACAGATCAAAAGGATCTTCATCTTTTTATCTACAGAATCTCTGTAGTGCCAAACTCCAGCGTTATTTTTGCCACATTTAAAATTTCATGGAATATTTAACAATAGCTTGGAATATTTAACCATAAGCTCTGCCCTCCATTACAGACCCAGACTTTGTGCAAATGTATTGCAGCAACAATAAAGCACACTGTGCCAGCTCAGTGGTTTTATGGAGAGAAAAAATCCAACCAACCAAAACAAACAAATGCAAACACATAAAAAAGCTCAAACAAAACCAAAGAAAAATAAACAAAAACAAATAAAAATCATACCAAAACAAACATAACCAAAACATCCACCAAAAAGCTCCAATACACAAAACACTAAAATCAGTAGGATATGACACAGGTTTTATGTTGGAGCCTTTGTTAAATTACGTCCTCAAATACTCCAAAACACACAAGGAGCTGCCATTATTCATTCTGGAACTGAGCTTTACCAAACAGTGTCACAATGTCCTGTGACAACAATCTATCTTGTCTATAAAATGGATTGTATCACTGTTACAGAAATCTTATTGAAGTAAGCACCTAAAGTATCCAACACACATACAGTTGTACTTCCAGCAGTAGCTAAGCAATAGCTGGCACAGGACACACTCCAGTTTTTGCTAGAAGGACAAAACTGAAATTGGAAACATTTATAATTTTGCATATAATAAGGAGCCTAATGAATAAAAGCAAACCCGGTGGGCACAGCAGAACATCTCTCAAGACATCCAAACTAATGAATCCGCCCAAATTAATACCTCAAATTACTCAAACTGTGATACATTTATCAGACAGTTCAGAAGAGTTAAAGACACTGTAGCATGAGCATGAATCTACAGGGGAAGCACTCCATATTCTTTTCAAAAGACTACAAAATTAAACAACTGTCAGTATGCAAACTAATCCTGAACTCATTTAGTAAGTAAAACAATATATTATTATATTACTAATGGATTGCTCCACATACCAATGCGAAACAGTCAAATGACATTATGGCAAGTTTTCTGCTATGTAGTGAACTGGAGTAGAAAAATTACCATTTTGAATTAAATTTCTATTGTTCCACTACCACAGCAATGTTTTCATAAAGCAAATTATATAACAAGCCTTATACCAAATTAAGAGACAACTAGTTGTCTTCAAAAAAATCTTGAATGTATTAATAGTAATTATGACCATTAGATGGCTCTGACTCAGAACTTCATCCATCTCCTCTTCCTTCAAGCTGCATCAGCTAAAACACATTCAATTCAATACTTCCCTCTCCAATTACAACATTGTAAAATATACGGAACCATTGATTTTGGACTTTGATGGTCATGGAAGTCTCTTTTTAAGTTATTTTCAAAGAACAGAAATATTTGACTCAGATCTTTCTAGCAATTTATTAGCTAAAAAGGATGAGTGAATGACTTTCTTATTCTTTCTGAGGTCTCATGTTTTGATAGGCCTGTTTTTATGTCGTAAAAATATTCATCTACCCTTTATCACAGAACTGTCCAGGTTGGAAGGGATCTCTGGAAATCATTCAGTCTAACCCCCCTGCCATGACGAGGCCACCTGAAGCAGGTGACAAAGGAATGTGTCCAGGTGGGGTTGGAATTTCTCCAGAAGGGGAACTCCACACTCTCCCTTGACAGCTCTGCCACCCTCAGTGTAAAGAAATTCTTCCACAAATTGAGGTGGAAATGATTTAATTTATGTGCTTTAATTTATGGCCATTGTTCCTTGTCCTGTCACAGGGCAACACTGGAAAGAGTCTGGCACCATCCTCCTGGCATCCGCCTGTGGGATATTTGTATGTATACATTACTTAGTCCTATTTTTCTGAGCTTTTCATGTACTCAAATTTCTCTAATGCTAACTTCCCAAAGATGCTCAGAGGAGTTCAGTGTTCCTACTAAAAGTTGTTCAGAACCTTTATTTTAACACTGCAAAGAGTTATTTAGCTTTGTAGTGGGGAAAAAAAAACAAACCTGCACAGTAAACAAAGCTAGCCCAACACAGAAGGCTAGTTTATTTATAAAATCTGGGCCATTTTTGGTGTCTCTTTGTCATTGTTGTTGTCATTGTATGGTTGTAGGTAGGCTAGAACTAAAAAAATTTTGAAGCAGCTGTAGTAAATTCCATATTAATGCAAAGAAAAAAATAAAATAAAAGTTAAAAAATATAAATAAATAAAAGCTAAATAGCCCATGTCCTACAGACAGGTCTCACACTACTTTTATTCAAATAGTTGGAAATACAGACAGGTTATAGAACAAATGTTGGAAGACATTTTTATTTTGGCTAGGGTTTTACTTTTTGCCAATTGGAACATTAAGCTTTCAGAAGATAAACACATCATCTGAAGCTACATGTTAAATGATAAATCTGTTACAGAACAAAAACCATAGGCAAAGTGTAATAGAGTCTTAAATTTTTAGGTCAAAGTGATTACTAGGAGGACTCTGATGGCACTGCAGCTGAAGCTTCATTATAATTTACTGCTCACAGGAACATTAAAAGTGCTATTTTACTTAATAATAAAAACAACAGAAATAACAAAGGAAAGAACTAGCAAATGCATAGCAAATTCATTCCCATTTATCTAGACTCCAGCATGATGAAAACAATATATGACTTTCTCTCTGAATACAAAGGCATATTCTGAATTTTTTTGTGTGGATGTGTACTTATTTTTCTTTGTCTCAGAGATGAAAAGAACAAATTGAGCTAAATATGATTTTTCTTTAAAAGATATTTGAATACAAGTTACTGATTGCAATTATTGTGTGAGTATTATTTTGATTTTAAACCACATGGTCACTTGAAAGGGAAGAGTGTAAGATCAATTAATGCAAGTGCAAAGCTTGAGAAGCTGTATGAAAGCTGCAATCAAGAAGAAAAGGCCTGCCGTGAAAGTACAAAATGAGCTTAGAACAACCAGGTTGGGTTTTTTCCATAGGAACAGGACGAATATTGCAGAGCTGCACAGGACATTTCAATTTTGCTTAGTCAATACTGAACTATGTAAATTTTTTTTAGCTGATAATAAACCTGCTGGAGTATCTTTTAATTACAGGGAATTTTTAAATTTATTTTAAGTTATCAAGGAAGATTATTCACCTCTTTACCTCTGAAATACCTAGCAATATACACATAGTAACACTTTCAGATTTAACAAAAACTACAAAACATACTCATTAAGACGAAAATAACCTACATTCTGCTCTTGTTAGACTCCACCTGCACTGCTGCATCCAGTTCTGAGGTCCCAACACAGAAAGGACATGAACGTCTTGGAGGGGGTCCAGAGGGGAAGTCCATTATTTTGAATATTTCAATCTTAATAATATTATAGTATTAGATAATGTAATATTAATATTGGAATATTAATACTATCTAATATAAATTTCAGATTTTATCCTCAGTCATCAAAATGAAACACCATTCAAGAATTCATCAGTGAGACCAGGCTAGAAATAGAAAACCCAAGCCCTGAACATTTTACTTCTGACAGGGGTCTTTTGGAGATTTTTTTTCAGCTGGGAAGTCCATGCCAGCATTGCATAGAAAATCACCTTCAATTGCCCTGAAGAAATGGGAAATAAAACTCTTCCCTCTCCCCTTCAGTTTCCATCCTCGCTCATTCATGGTAGATCAAAGGGAGTCAGCGCAACCTGACACACAAGGCCTATTCCCCTCGGTGATCTGGCAGGTGCTGAGGCCAGACAGAAAGCCTCTTTTCCGCAGCCCCTTACCTTGTTTGATCGCTGGTTACTTTTGATCTGACACTGCCCTCACACTAGTAATGACTTCCCCCTCGCAGAACCCACCTCGCATCTGTCACACGGAATAAAGGGTATCACACTGCGCCCTGACAAGGCCTATGGCCATGAGATGTGCTGCCAGCGAGAGGCTCCCCAGCTCCCACCATTTCCAATTCAGCTCCCTTTGTTCTGCTGGGTACTGGGGCCAGGGCACCAGTGACAACAGAAAGGATTATACACCAGCTGTGAAGCTGAGCCTTCATGAATTTATATCTTTTTGTCTCAGCTTCATCGTATCCCTAAATGCAGTGAACTTCATGGTGGTTACTGTGAAATACACAACCAACAAATGTGATGGAAAGTTTGTTTAAATCCTTTTTCCCTGCAAAAGAAAAACCAGCAAATGTGCTCTAGTTAAACTGAGGGGCACATTTTCCCCCACAGTTTTCCATCTGATGTTGGAGAAAGTCACAAAACGGCCAGCTGGTTCATACCACTGAAAGGGCAGAAGTGAGAGGAGCATTTTTATTTTACTGACAAGAAGTGCTTGAGAGTTAAATGAGCGAGTTCTTTATATCCACATTTTCCTTGCAACTGAGTGTTTTAACAGCAGGTAAAGAAAAGTAGAGCAGGACTTTAAATCAGATCATGTTACTTACCTGGAGAATATACAAAAGAAAAAAGTATACAGGTTTTTACATACTACACAATAATAACATAAGTTTTGGTTTAGCTTTGTAATTACATCTGCTATTGTTGTTCAAATTTCAGTGTAGTATATATTTGAAAGACATACCATCTTTTTGGGTCTGGAAGTCCAGTTAAAGTATTGAAATTCATATCACAAAGGACACAGTCACACTTTTCCACTCCTCTATAAGCACAGATTTGCATGGCATGGGTCAGAGCCTAATATTAAAGATTACACATTTAATACCCTAAATAAGAACTTCCTGACTTTCAGAGAGTGCTGCATGATCATTCTTCAAAATTAATAGGAACTGAGAATATTAAAATTATCTGGAGCATATTAAAAGTATTTTGAAATAACTTTTTGAAGACCTAAGTGTGAGTACAGGAACTCAATTATGTAAACTGCTTAACTTCCAAAACTGAAATCAGATATTCTAAAGAGTTGTAGGTGCAATTAACACACAATTCAGAAATCAGTAGCTCCAGTCACTATTAATTTTTAACTAAGTTCTGTTGAAAATTCAACTAATTTTTCCAATTATTGTCTCTCAAAAGTAACATAAACTCCAGAAGCTAGCTGGCCTCTTTTGAGGCCTGCTAAACTTCTCATGGCAAGATAATTATGCACAGCAACAGAGCATCATAACCTGATGGCATTCCCACATGCACCCGGGAATAATCCTGAAACTAAGAGAAAGAATACATAGAAAATGAGGTCTCTCATTTCCATCAAGAAACTCCAGGTCACTATATTAGCATCAGAAAGATTTACTCAAGTCCATCCTTGCAAGGTCACACAAAAACCCTAACAGTAACAGGAAGTCACGACAACAGATGAATTTGTCAGAATTTGTGCAGGCACTAATTGGAAACATCAAGGCACTACAACTTCTCTTTAAGGAACACTGCACTGTATTTAAAGAAGCTGGCTACCTTAAGACAATGATCTTCATAGTTTTTAATACAACTGGTTTCTTGAGAAAATTCAGCTTTTTCAAATAAAACAGTCACATTTTGTCTGACAGCTTAGTCTTATATATCAGTGTCTATCCCTACATCATCTTTGTTCCAAATGGGATTTCGTTTAACCTCCAAGTGGGTTATTAGATGAATATAATGGGTAACAAAACATATCTTCAAAACAAAATAATACAGGGAGGACAAGTAGAGAAAACTGTGAGAATTAAACTGGAATAGATCTCTCTCTCTGATTTGAATTAAAATACAAAGCTGCAGTATTTAGAAGAAAATCATAAGGATGACAAAAACACTGGAAATACCTGAGGAAAAGAAGATAAAAAGAATCGTAAATATTTCTTAGCTTATCTGAACAGAATAAAACAAAATGCTCGTGATTCAAACTGATGAGATATCTTTGCACATGGCAGCCTATGTGAAGCTTTAAATATAGCTTAAATAATAAATACTTCAGCTGTTCTGGAATTAAAATAACAAACCTCAGGCAAAGGAAAATAGAACAAAACTTAAGCTTAGCAATCTTGATAGACAATTAAAGCAGTATTTGGAAAGCCAGTAGATATTTAGAGCTAGACACTTTTCCAGAAACAGATTAAAAGTTGATTGAAATTGTAACTTTAATAGAAAAGATTACCAACTGCAAGAAGCAGCAATACATCTCTCTGTATGAGAGGGTATGAAAGGGGAGAGGAAATAACCCACAACCAACACCCCCCACACACCTGCAGGAAGGTATGACTGACTCTGCAGGTCACATCCTACTGAAAATCTGCTTTGTGCAGGGCAGATCTTACTACCAACTCGGGGTGATACCCCCTATCTCAGGGATTGCTGTTGGTAATTTTTCTTCCCTGTTGATGGGAGTCTTAACACCCATTTTGATGCAAAACAACAACCTTTCGAAATCTTGTTTGTTTTTACTGGGTGAGGATGCCAGTGTTAATGGTATCAGACAGATAAAACTAAACAAACTGACCTTGAACAAATCAGTGTCAGCAAGTGAAAACTGAAAATAAACTGTGAAAGTACATAAGGGAAAGACAAAAGTGCTCAACAGAAGGAATGCTCGAGGGGAAAAAATCACTTCAGTCAACTTAAAAGGATTGCAATAACACTGAATAACAAGGTGAAAATTATGGGGTTGCATCATAATTGTAATCTACTACCTGAATTTGAAAAGGAAATATGGTCTGCAAAGACAGAAGCCCTTTGCCTCTTTAAACAGTTTGCAAGAGAGAATAAAAAATAAAAGTCTAAAATCTTTGTAAGACAAATAATAACTTTCAGTAAACATTTTCAATACCCCTTGCACTATATAGAAAAGAATGAGTTAGCTCCTAAATGACAAGCTATTCGTATAACAGCTAGATTAGAGTCAATAGCAAGAATAAAACGTTTGCAAAATCATTTAGATTTCAGAGGAGAAATGGTAAAGAAAAGACATTCCCATACAAAAATACAGTTTTATGAGGAATCAAAAAATAACATCTTTAATATAATAGCTTTTATTTTTAATTAAGGTCAGCATTTAATGCTGTTACTGTTGAACCAAAATTCTCAATCAAGAGAAGAGTCCAATTTTTTCATTTATCTGAAGCTTTGGAATTCTGTTTTTCTTTGCTTGACTGGAGAGCAGGGACAGTTTTCAAAAAGATAAGAGACTCTAAAACCATTCTACAGACCGACTTCAATTACAGCAACAAATAAATAGTTCCCCTGAAATATACAATAATTAAGTAGAGGAAAATTGCACCTTTCCTGCCCTCACACCACACCAGCCATTGAAGCAGTCCACAGTGGTCAGGAAAAGCACATTCTTATGTGTCTAGGAATAGAACATTAAGGCTGAATTGTCAGCCTCCATCCATCAGAACTCCTCACACATTGCAAATTAGTTGTGCAACTCACAAATAATGTTGTGTACTGTGCCATTAAAAAAAATTTACATAGGAAAGGTCTTCACCTTACACAGATGCATATAATTTACCCCAACTAACTTTAAATCTAAATATTTTATAAATTGATATTTAAATTATTTACATAATATTAAGTTAGTGTTTGAGGAAAACAAACAACAAAAATGCATATGGTATACCAAAATACCATTAATCGCAACAAGATTCAAGATTAACTCAAGAGCTGTACAAAGAGGAGCTACAGGGTAGTGAGTAATTTAAAACTTCTCCATCTGTGTAATTCACCTGTAAATAGTCAAAGTACTGATTTAGGCTCATAAATTCACACGGAAATAGTTTCAAAACTGACCCACAAAGACTTTAGATTTAGCTGATAAAAATCACAGTGCTAATATAATAGATTGGATTTCACCAAGGCACTGGAATACACATTAATTCCGTGATAAGTTCACAGATTTATAAATGGTGCACCATCACTGAGTAGACCAACTGTCAACTAGTCACTTCTTAGTCTTCACTCTGCTATAAACATTCGTCTTTCTTAAATTCATTTTTTTATCACTAAAATCCATTGCTAAACACTTATAAAATGGTAGCATAGAATAAAACATGAAAATATCTGTGAGAATTTAAACCTGCAATCTGTATGGCTGAAGTCTACCTATGGCTAAAGCATTCCAGCTCAGCAGTGAAATAATTTTTCACTATGTGCTGTACAGCTGTATGATATTACACTGCTGAAAGTGAATCCAAAATCATTTTTCATAATTCCTGTCAGCATACTCAATGTCTTAAGATGTGACTTTCCCCCTCCTCCTTTTATTTTGAGGAACCTATGCACCGGGAAACATGTTCAATAATTAATGTTCCCAAGTTAGTCTCATAATCTATTCCTTTTATTCTACACTCATCTATTACTTTAGTAATCTTTTATTTTAAAGACAAGATCATGTGGAGCACAAATTAGCAATTCTATATGGTAAAAATGGCTCACACTCACCCTCAGAAAAAATGCTAATAACACCAATGACTTAAACATGTCCCAGAAATGGGAAAGAAAAAAAAAAAGGCAAACCAACACGAGTTTAGGGAAAATCTGACTCCCAATCCCCACTCTTCTCCAGCAGAAAAAAAAGCCAGAATGGGCTGTAAATCTGGAGGTATTTGGAGAGCAGCATCACTTACAACTGATCTATCCTTTGATTAGGCCAAGCTTCCGCTTCAGGGAAGAACCATGGAAAAAGTAGGAATGACACTTACAGCACCTGTTACAAAGTCTCTTTTCAGTATCAGAGAACATATGACTTCTGGGAAAGCAAGTTTGTTTAATCATGTTGCAGATTTCAGCAGCAAGGCTTTTCCAGAATTCTCACTTTCTTTAATCCCCAAGCCACATTCTCCAAATGATCATAAAAACCCCCAAACCTCAAAAGCTATCAAACAACATCCACTGATTTTTACTACAGGGATGGAAAGCCTCTCAGACGAGACCAAAGAGAATCAAGAGCTACACATTTTCCTTATTTTCCCATGCTCCTCTATTAAAACCACCAAGGAACAAAGCATACACGAGCAAAAGTAAACCAAGACAAAACAACAGAAAACCACCATTGCCTGTTTTTATTTGATCCTACATTTAGAGCAGACCATAGCATGTAGCGAAAGAAGTACCAGGTAGCCTTAGCAAACCTTTCCACACCCTGAACAGAAAACGTTCATCCTGTGGCAAATCACACCACACTGCTCTGTACATACATCTAAGTAATCCATCTCAAAATGAATTATCTTTAGCATATACATATGTATACAGAAAATAATAATGCTTCTCTTCAAACCTGGGTTTGAACATAGGCAAGCTGTATTTTTCAAAGGATAATAGAACAGCAAAGGCGCATCTGTCATACTGCTGTGCTTTCCCGTTAACTGGTGCAGAAAACCCCTGAATTTTACAGATTCATAGTGAGATGTTCACTGAGATTTCTTACTTTTTTGTGAAAAATGGGAACTCTAAACAAAAGATTGGCACACACACATACTCCCTACCTGGAAGGAGAATTTCTGTCTTACGTAAAAAGCAAGGGAAAGCTATATGCAATTGAAAATGTGAGGAAAATGGGAACAGTAATGCTACATTTATACAGGTACTACAAACTGCAGTGACAGCAATATGAAATTAATTGGTAATTCTTCAATAATATTTATTTTCAGAATCAACTGCTGCTTTTACAAAAAAGTTGGTTTTGTAGGCTACATTAGTAATTACTCCTTACATTCAGGAGCCTATCTTTTCTGCAAAACAAGAAGTCAGAAAAAAATCAAGAAAACCATAATCATATGTCTTCTGAATATATATACAAACAGGTCTACCAGTAAAAACAGTAATAATTCCACCTACTATGTTAAGCAAAGAAAATAATTTGCAGTGTTACCTGAAAAAAGTAACTTTTAAGATAGCCAAATCTGTCAGGAACAAATACACCTGGAGAATTAAATTGATGAAACAGGGGTGCAGTCTCCTGTGATGAAGACTAACTACTGCACAAGTTGCCTGTCCTAGTGAACACAGCCCTAGCACACCAATTCATGCATGGCAGATATGATACATAAAGAATGACATCTTTAACAGAATTACCAGATTAAAAGAACAATTTATTGAGGCACACATTCATAAACCAAGGTATCTAAATATTTGATCTGCCTGCTGTCTTTTATTAGGCATTGAAGTTTGTCTTCTTCCAAAGCAGCATTTCCTAAACAGACCAGACACAGAAAGACAAGAAGCATGTTTAATTCAAGAAGAATGTATTAATTTTTTTTGAACTGCCAGACAAAAATATTGTATATTTACATGCAAATATTATTTTAAAATATAAGCCAATAATACTATAGAATGGAATATTTAAATTCTTTTTCTTCAAATAGCATGCTAAAAATGGTGGAGCATTTATATACCTATTGCACTACAGAATTTCTGCACAGCTAGTAGCATCTAAATGCAAACCAACTGCGTAGAGATGCTATTCAGACCAAAAGTGCTTATAGCCCCCACCGCTTCTCCGCCCTGCCCTGGGCCTTTGCTACGCTGTAGCCCCGCACCCTCTGCCCTGCAGGGACATTCCCACAGATCCAGCTACACCCAGGAGCTTCTGATACATCTCACCCACCAGCCTGGGATTTCTGCTCATTCCTACCGTCCATCTTGGTGCTCCTCAGAGCCCTGCACAGTCACAGGGATCAGACTGCCCCAGGGTTTTGTGAAGCAAAGCCTCTCCTCCATCCCCTCCTGTCTCGGCCGAGAAGGCCCTCACGAGGCTCCTGGTTCTGTTTTGTTGTTAATGCCATAGTTATTGTTGTTTGCCTTTCACACATACTAAGTTAAGAACTGTTATTCCTACCCCTCATATCTTTGCCTGAGAGCCTCTTAATTTCAAAATTATAATAAATCGGAGGGAGGGGGTTTTCATTCTCCATTCCAAGGGAGGCTCCTGCCCTCCCTAGCAGACACCTGTCTTTCACAGTAAGACACAAGAACACAACCACAAATCTATCACTTATGTTATACAATATAGGTATTCTCTACATAGCTGAGTAATCCACCATATTTTCAAGAAACTGTACAGGATTAACAACAAACACTTCCCCTCCCACCAAAACAATCTATAACTTCAGTGCAACTAACAACTTTCATTTTCACGTATTTTACACAGCAAATCAAAAAAGTACTAAAAAACTTCAAGACTCGTTTAAAGAAAACTATAAAACTGCTTTAATAAGAGGATTTTTAAAGAATTCCTAGTCTCCAAACATGGACAGACTGCAAAATACAGTAACAGAAAATTGTGCAGATGAAGAGAGTTGCAAAGCTGACATTTTATGCAAAGCAAACACCTCTTTTGTCACACCTACACCTTGCTGCAAAGCCTGACAGCAGTGAACTGTACAGCTGTACCTCTAGCACAAAACCACGGACACCATCAGCAGGGTAACATCTCCAGACACAAAAAGCCTACAGACAAATCCTCTGGGCACCGGATTTGTATGTTAATGAGGGAGACCACGGCAGAGGCACAGCTATGCCTCCAACAGCAGCATTACAAGCCATCATCACTGCAAAAAATGCAGCCCTTGGAAGCAGCCCCAGGAAGTCTTGTGGAAAACTTCTGTTAGCAATGCACACTCACCCACAATGACGTTGGCCCATCGACCCTTTTAGTAAATCCAGTATTTTTTTCTTTTGAGAGTGAGGAAAATAAAAATACTTCATGAAAACCTTACCAGTAGAGGTGTTTTTATTTTTCTCTATGTTTAAGAAGAAAAATATTTAAAAAGAACTGTAAAAAGTACATATTTGGTATTTTTTGTGATTTTGTAAACTAAATTTTTTCTATTTTATATTTTGATGTTTCAGGTAGATAATAGTCTTAAAGCATGCTTGTAATTTTACCAAGGTGGCAGAAGAGGGAACATCAGCACAGTCCTTTCCATTGCCATGGTTTAACCCCAGGCAGTAGCTCACTACCCACAGTGGGATGGGGAGCAGAATCAGTAGAGTAACAGTGAGAAAACACAGATAGATAGATNACACTAAGCTAAGGGCTCTTAAAAATACTGGGGCAAAACTACACATAGCTCTGAATAGGATGTTTAAAATTAGCTACAATAACTACAAAGTACTTATGTCTGAAGTTCAGACAAACACAGTTTTTTAAACATCATCATTCTGGATTAAAAAACCAATGACAGTTGAAAGGCCATAGCAAACTCTAAAATAAATAATGCTGTAATTCCTAGGATGAAAGTGCATAAAGTGTGTATGGATGATAAATTTGCAATTTAAATCTAAACCCAAGTATAAATGCAAAAATTTAAAGTCCAAAGGGACTGATGTTTCAGTTTAAACCTCATAAGAATTTAACCTTGACTCAAAAAAGACAATATTTAGGATGGTTTCAGTAGTTTGGTCTCAGCGCCCATTCAATTTGCCCTGTAACCTTGTCGACCAACAATGTAGCATTAACATGGTAGCATTTTGGAGAAATGCTACATTGTTGGTAGCAAACGACCAAACCTACCCGGAAGATCATCTCCAGACACTCCCAGAGAACAGACATTTATGTCTGTGCTCCCAAACACTGGTCACTCTAGAAGGGTGAGAAGAGGGAATGTAGACATTTGTAGAACTTGTACCCTCAATGATCTGATCTCTCATATTGAAAACTGTAACTTATGTAAGTTAGAGTGAAGTCCTTTGGAAAACCAAGTGTTTTCCCACAGATTCAGAAATTTGACAAGTTAATTCTTCTAGCTTCATAAAGATAAAAAAGTTCAACTGGAATTTCCTGGAAAGAAATTATATAAACAAAGCTGCTTGCCTGTCATTCATTACTTTTACGTAATCTTGTCTCTGTTGCATGCAAAAACCCCGTATTTGGATTATATTTGATTGATGCAAATTACCACTATTTTAAAATATTGATACTGACAGTTCTAAGGGATTTGCTTCACAGCATCATACTTATGATATCTTTCAGTAAGCATCACAGCTCACTGGGAGAGACATTATCAGTTTTGATTTATTGCTATCCTCAGTGAATGGCTGAAGACTCTAACAAAGTACAACACAAGTCAAGATACCAACTTAACAGATGAACAACCTACAAGTGATTCATCTGGAGTTTGCCAGTGCTCTCTTTGACACAAGACACCAGGAGATTAAAAGACATAAACAAAAGACAAAAACCCCAACAGGAAAACAAACAAACTACAGAAATTCCAGCTCCATTTAGATAACTTTAATACCTAGCAACATATATTTTAGTGGAAGAGTTTTTCACTCTATTATCATGGAATTTGGTCTGTGACTGAAGTAGTGTAATACCAGTGATCCCAAAGGACAACAAAATATTGTTATTTCAAACAACTGAAAAGACTCCATATCCAGCTACCAATTCCTGGTCATCAAGTTTTTAATTAAAAGCTCAAGTACCTTATTCAACAACAAGAGCAGCCAAAAAACACACAAAAGAAACAAAAAAGTGGAAGTGCCTACATTCTAACTCGAAGTTTAAAATTCACAACTTGCTGAAATTTGTTTGTGTATTGCATTTAGTATTTTTCCACTACCTCCATCCATTTGGACTTACAACACCAGAATCTTCAACACTGAGAATATTATTTGTCACAGTTCTTCATAAGTTTGATTTTGATGTACAGCACTAACACACCAGCCATTAATGCACAGGCATAAAAAGATGTCACCCCAATGTAGAAATAAACGTATTTAACCTTTACTAAAATTATTTGCAAAATACATCATCTGCAAGTATCAAAAGAATAATCACCTTATAATGCTGACCAAAAAGTAGGGAAAAGTTCTGTATCAGCAACTTTTCTACTCTTTCATTCCATCACTCACTTCTCTGTCATTGTATTAACCTACAATATATGTAATACAAATTTATATATATAGAATGTTTATTATAAGTAGTAATAAATTACAGCCCCAAGAAATGCTTTAAGTGGTATAACACCTAATTTCATATCAATATCAAAACTGGAAGTTTTTTGAACCATAGAGTAGATATAGCCATTAATCAACCACATGTAATCTGACAAGAGTCAAAAAGTGTAATTAATGTAGCAATACAGATTGCAACTCCAGCTTTTGCTTACTTTTAAATGTGTACACACACAGAGTGTACATGTCAAGTAAACTCACATCAAAATACAGTACCTGTCTAAAAAGAAAAAACAAAAAAGCAGAAAGTGGTGAAACTATACAGCTGACCTTATTGAGACACTTAAGAATTACTCTGACAGCAATCCTGGCAGCTGAAGGGAACACAGGGTCCGTGGAACCAGCACAATATTCTGAAATTATCTGCCGTGCATTGGCAATTCCCCACAGCACGGGCCGGGAGCTCGTCACCACTACAAAGTCAATGCCGCCACCTAAGGGTGACAACACCACATTGTATTCACCGACACGGCACTTACAGAAAGTTATACTGAAACCAGAGTCCGACTCCTGCACTGTGGTTCTAATGCCTTTACAGCAAACACTTGTAGCTGATCTATGCACATGTACACAAGCTTTGCCTTTTTCCCTTCTATTAACATCAAACTTGGCATAAATGTTTCCTTGCAGGAACAGTATTACAGAGACTGACTAGGTCAAAATACAACAGATCTAAACAAAAAAAGACCAAAGAAAGACCAAAAGAATTGAACTCTGAGAAATAAGTTTCTATAAGTTAAGTTTCTAAGAGATTGATTGAATCATTTTACATTGTTGAAAAAATTAATAAAGTAAACATTCCAAAGAGCTTGTCAAAAGACAAACTTTTCCATAACCATTTTTATTACCAGACAGAAATCTCATGTAGTTTGTACAAAAGCATGACTTCCCATACCTCATCTTAATATCAGTATAGCTGTCAAGCGCATTTTTAAAGTGCTGAACCTTACTTTTATGGTACATTAGGTGGTTCTGATATGTACGTAAAGTGTTTGAGAAACTACAATACAAAAGAGATCATTACTAGTGCATACTACCATCATGCCATCTGCATGAAGTTTTTGCTTTAGAAATCTCTAATTTAGTACTTGATAGAAGACGAAACATCATTATCCGAAGTTATGACATATAGTGTACACAAAAGAGAAATCCATCTTGGTGTGTACAGAGTCCTTTACTGTGGGGCTGGTGAGGTACTGGAACAGGTTGTCCAGAGATGATGTGGACTGCCCCATCCCTGGAAGGGGACAGGCTGCATGGGGCTTTGAGCCACCTGGCCTACTGGTGTAGTGGTATTGGGATGGGACCAGACCGCAGGTCCTCTCCAACCCAAACTACACCATGACTCCACTATCTTTCTGAATATGTATATACACTGTTAGCAAGCAACTAGTTACTGGGAGATGCTAGTTATTCCGCATAAACAAGCCCTAAGTAGGATGAGCTACATGAAGTTAACAAAGCTGTGTGATTTAGTGTGTTGCTTTTTTTGCATCAGTAGCTGGATTTGCTGAAGCCTTAGGCCAGAAGCTGTGAACTTAAACCTGGATATGCTTTCAGACAGAATAATTCATTTGCTTAGTCATCCTCCTAGGAACTGGTACAGCACTGGGATAGTGCTGTGTTTTAGCTCTAGTATGAAAAGAATATTGATAATTTAGTGATGCTTCAGTTGTTGCTAGGCAATGTTTATTGTAGTGGTTTTTAGCTTTCCATGCTCAGCCAGTGAGTAGGTGCACCAGGAAAAAAACCATCAAATAAAAAGGCTACAGTTGTCTGCAGAAGCTGTAACTCAATGAGACAAGAAATCAAGCGCCTGCCTGTGTGGTAGACACGGAGAAAGAAACCAGGAAAATGCTGGAAGACTACATACCAGAAATCACCATTAGATCGATCAAGGCATGATAAGAGTGTGAGAGAGGTGGGGGCATAAGTCATAAGTATATAATTGCCTGGGGTTTTCTTTGTTCTGGGTCCCTCTTTGAAGGCACCCAACCTTCTCTGACCTGATGCTGTATCTCTGCTAAATCCATTATTTCTATAAATCCAGCATCTGAGATTCTGCTGCAGGAAACCTAGGTCACGCCTGAAGGAGGGGGAGGCGCCTGTGTCTGCAAAGAAAGCCAGGAACATGTCCTTCTGAACATGGAGGTTTAATTGTAGAAATAGCAATTGAAGGGGGAAGTCTAGAACAACTATAGTTCTTTTCAAAACCTCAAATAATGAAATAAAGTGGTTCAAAAGTATTTTGGGAAAGTATGCCTGAAGAAACATGGGAAAATAATTCTTCTGAAATTTCTTTAAGTAGAAGAACAGTTTTAAGAACAGTATGTAAAAAGTGAAATAGCATATGGAGTATATTGTGGGAGATGGAAAAAGGAGAGGGAAATTATATTCTTTTGGAACATTTTCCCCAAATAAATTTCTGTCATTTACTTGTAAGCTATTGAAACAAAGTAAGCTTTTTCCATACATTCTAAACATTTGACACTGTGCAATTTATATGGCTTACAATACTTTCTCCCTGAAACAATTTTCCTGAGCTAAATTGTTTTTAGCAAAAGCAAAGCAAAATACTCTCTCAATATTTGTGACACAAGGTGCAATGCTGAAGTAAGTGTTCTGTAGATGACAAGTATGAAGCAGGAAGGGAAATGCTTCCCAAAGTAAAAACAGAAGTGGGGAGGGGAATATCACTGAAAGACAAAAATAAATTTATCAGCTTACACAATGCTGATTATTCAGAAAACATGAGAATTAAGTTTATTTTTTCCTCTGCATTTTATACTAAGTTGATTCCAGTCAATGCTTTAAAAGCCTATGTTAACTCTTTAACTGTGTGACAAAACTGTAATATTCTGTTTAATCTATCTTCATTCTTTTTTACTGAAACTAAAGTATATTATTCACATATCTTAAGCATTGTAGTTTCTATCAAACACAGCATCACAGTTAACTTGAATTTCAACTCTTATCTACTGCAAACTGCAAAGGTAAGCAGAAAACTTACAGAATACTCATCTTAAAAAACTGTTAAATAGCCACCTGTAAAAGATGTACTTAAAAAGTGTTATGACATATCAAGCATATTGCCAACTGTGCCAAAACTTAGTTATCTTGAAATTGAAGAATCAAGAGTCTAACAAAGTAGAAACATGGGGTGAAAAACAAAGTTCAGTCTTCAGAATTTTTAAAAAAATTAGTAAGTGGATAAAAAGGGACAATGTCCAGTGCTGGGGTGTTTCTGGCTATAGGCCAAAAAACACTCCATTAGTTTTAAAACAATATTCTCTATATACTGTTACGTTATTGGGGTACATACATATTCACGAGTTTATGCCTTTTTTTTTTTTTTTTGCTATTACAGGAATTCTTTTTTACAGGTTTGGTTTTAACTTCTGAATTGCCTGCATGGCATCTTGTAAATTAGGTCAATATATTGTATTTCTTCTTGTGGTTTCATCCTAATAACTTTCATCCTAATAAGTTTCACACTTCCTAATAACAAGGAGTCAATACAGTATTCTCTAATTTTTTCCTGGTGCTCCAGTTCTCTTCACTTATCATATCACTTGGAGAGGCCAGTACACAGATGTGAGAAACAACAGGATGAAACGAATTGTTTCTGCACTATTTTCTGAGTTAAAGGCATTTTTAACATTCCATATTTTGCAAGGGCCTACAATATATTCATCACAACATTATGTATATAAGCTATATGCTGCATATATAAATGGATAGATTATTTTATACCAACGAGCAGTTGAAAGGACTTATAAATTGTACCATATCAAAATACTTGTGATTAATAACAACATGCAAAAGCTAACATATAAATGCGAAAGCCAATATCATATTTTCATTTATAGCACATGGTCAAGTTATATTCTAACTGTTTTAATGAACATAATGGGAACCATCAAACAAATGATTTACCCTTAAGGACCCACCTCACAACATCATTTTATTGGAATGAAAGAAGTGCTGCCATAGGAGCTACTATAGTAGCCCATCCGCTCCTGAATGAGCTTGTAAAAGACAAAAGAGAGCAAGAGAACCAAGTATAGAGGTAGGAATGTTATCATTCTCTTACAGTATCTAAAATTCCACCTTGCTTTATCTTTAGAAGCTCTCTCTCATTATCCATATCTAGTTCACCACAAAAAAAAACACAGACACTGGGTGGAATACGGAGGACTTATAATTTTATTTAATTTAATTATATTAAAATTTTAGCCATTAAGTTACCAAATTAAGGAAGCAATTAAAAAGAAAATAGTGTGTTAAATCAAATTAGTTAAGTAGAGAAGGGTTTTCTCCAGCTTTACAGTGAGCTCCCAAATCCAGATCAACTCTATCAGAAATAAGGAATACAGACAGCTTGTGTAAAAACTTCTGGAGATAACTGTTCCTTTTGGGTGCTCTGTGGTCACCGAGTTCTACCTCTCACAAAACTTTCAAAATTTTTAGGACTCCACCCTCTATGCAAGGTTGCAATGAAAGCAATTGAGGTTAAGTACCCCCCACTCGGTGTCTTAGTGAGAGTACTACACTTTAGTGTGGAGCAGTTCTCTCTTTGCACTTAAGCCATGTACTCTCTGTGTGTGGTGTGAAAAGATTGAAAACAGCAATTGGTAGCTGCTAAGCTAACAATGAAATTAACCCATCCCTCTTCCACCAGCTTCAATCACATTGAGCATTCACATGATGCAAACACAGAAGTTATAGCATACCGTACCAGTCACAACCACAAAATAAGTAGTCCAACTAAATTCAGCCAAAAAATTAAGAAATTTTCTAGTTTTGTCTGGACAGAGCTTTAATCTGTTCTTCCACTTACACTGAAATTCTGTGAGCTTATTCAATTGCATCAGACTGTTAGGAGCAGTCAGGAGAGAGAACACAGTGGCACACTTCATAAGTCCTGCAGTTGTAATTTTTGGGTTTTTTTAAACTAGGTTCCTAATTTGGCCAGTATGCTTCAGAAAAGAGGCTCAGCATGTAATTGTTCTATCATTCAAAGGACAGAGGAAAAATAAACATGTTTTGAAGAGATACAAATCCTAAACAGTTACACAAATAACAACAACCTTCTGTTGTTGAGCTAGCCATGCAACGTTAACTTTTTCCTCTTACATCCTTTGTCCCATTTATTAATTGCGGCTTTTGCTTATTACCATGACATAATCGGCACTTCAAAGACAGGAAAAGGTCTATTTTTCTGTGAAATGTCTAGCATATTCAACAATCAGAACATAAATTCTTCTTTCCCTGTTTCTGCTCAGCAGTCTGATAACTGAGTTACTTAGCAACAGATGAAGCAACTGAACTGTGTTGCCTGATCCACATATATTTCACTGCAAAGTAACACTCACAAAGGCATTATTTAGCTAATGGTTGCCTCCACCTAGATGTGTTTTTGAAGTGTAAAATCCATTAGTGTGACACAAGTCTGTATGAAAACTCAACCATCATGTACTATCTCTAATGTACTACACGTTTTGAAATTAACAGAAATTGCAAAAGTCACATACATGATTTTGAGCACCTCTGAGAATGGAATAAACAAGAAAGCACAAAACACAAGACTATTTACACGGATGCTGCAGCAGTTGCTTAAAAAGGGAAGATAGGAGTCCTCTTAGTAGCATACTGACAAGGAATGAATTTTAAATACACAGACCAAGCCCTCATACATCCAGTACACTCTTCTTGCCACAGAATATTTTGATTTCTGAGAATAAATACTTACTCATTTTGAAAACACACTCACACACACAAACACGTATCTCCCCAAACCACCTTCCTCACCAGAGCAGCAGGAAGTAGCATGTGCCACATCAAATACTAAGGAGATTCTTTTAGAAGGGATAAAAGTAATCCACAAAATTTGACAAACCATTTTCCAACCATTAATCCTTTTTAAGGTAATCCCACAACTGAACAATTCTGTATTTTTTTATTTATTTTGGAATGTAAATGTTTCTATTTTACAATTGCATGAGACCTTCTTAAAAATTGTCTTGGTTCATCACACAAAACTACACTGCTAGCAAGACTTCGAAGACTCTTGACCCTAGCAAGAGGAAAGCACAGCAGCTTTTTCAGTTTTGGCATCTAGTGGCATTTTCTAAGAGTTATTTTATTCTAAGGATTAAACACCCTGGAGTTCATAACAGCTTCAAAACCTTTTTCATAAAAGGTGATACAAATTTCAGATTGATTTCAGATACAAAAAAAAGAAAGCACATTCATGAAAAAACTAGGCAGAAAAGTTTTGGTAAGTCACTAGACAAATTACCAGAAGTGACAAAATTTAGAGAAATTTCCTATTCATCTGACAGCAAATATTTTTGTCTTATTTGCAATTAAAATCAGTGTTATGTTTTCAACAATGAAGGCAACGAAGTAGAGTGCAAGTTAAGAGCACATTTAACGACAGCCTTAAAAATAATTAAGATAATTCCTATGTTCCATTTCAAACAGGAACTTTGATGACATTTCAGATATTAAGACCACAAAAACTTAATAACTAATAGCGCTAATAACTGCAATAACAACTTCTTAGGTTACATTTCACACTGTAAAGAGAATCAAACTTCAGTGACAAGAACTCTAAGATGCACCTACAAGAAAAACTAAGTTAACACCTTCCCTCCATATTTTCCAATGATCAAGCACGTATGCCAATATTTAAACATACTTTATTCTTAATTACAATTAAGCCATCTTTCACATACAATTATGCAACTCTTGAAGGTTTTCCTCTTCCTTTCAAAGACAAATAATTAACTCAGCTTTCTCTTTCCAGAGAAGGAAGGAAGCTAGATGTTTTTCCTTCCAGACTTCTCAGATAATTTCTTTTTTCATATTTAAAGTTTTTAATGTATTAAAAGGACTAGCTTTGACAGTATTCAAGACTGTGTTTCAATACAGGAGGAGGCATAGGCACTTTTTCTACATTTAAACTGTATAGAAATCTCAGTTTTGGTCTTTATCTCCTATTTTTCAACTTTCCACAGGTCTGATCAAAACCAATAACTAGCTGCCTTTTTCTTTTTTTGTTGGTTTGAGAATGGTTTATATATTAAAAAAAACAATCTCGAGCATTAGCATCTCTTTGTCTATTTGAAGCCAAATATCAAATGATTCCTGAATACAAGGTATGCTGTTTTCTCACAAACACAATTTATTTGTTCCAGTTCAGCACTTTTGAAACAAAGGTTATAACCATGATATTAGCTGACAGTTAAAAATTCAACTGCAAGCAAGTTTTACTACTTTCTTGCAAGAAACAAATTTTAAAAATAAAATAAAATTTTTTAAAAAATCCTTAAGTCAGGGTTCTGCTATACCATTTACAAGCCACTCTTTCTACATTAGAAACCATCATTTCAGAGACTGCTTAGAATCAGGATGCAAGATTGTTTTATTACTCCTCAACAACTTCCTTCTACTAGCACAGGCACACTACTCTATCCTAGTGAGAAAGTGATATATTTCAAGAAAATATTATATTAGTGTATCACTTGTAATCAAGAACTCAAGCTCCAAAAATCTTTTAGCTGTTTGCACTTTTTACCGCACTTGTAGAAAGAAACTAAAACATTCCATATAAACTAAGTATTTTCCTACACAACCACACATCTCCCAAACAATTACTCCTGAAATACCACGTTAAAAACAAGAAGTTAATACGTCTAGCTTAACTTGTACATGCATCACCTTCTGAGCCATCTCTGTAGAGCTGCAATTTTCACAGCCAGAAACATTTTAAAGCAATTCCCTTGCAAAAAGCCATTCCAAAGAAAAATTTTAAAAGATAAAGAGCAAGAGAAAGCTTTGACAATCAAAATGCCTTGGGAAGAAAAAAATCACAATATGTACTTACCAATTTGTTTTCTTGCATATATATTCTTTGCAGCTTCAGACAGCCTTTAGCTATAATGATCATTCCTTCATCTGAGATCTTGTAACATTGCCCAAAATGTATGTCTTTCAATTCCCTGCATTTTGAACCGAGCTGCAATTAAATGAAATTAAATCAAAGGGGGGGAAAAAAACCCAAACAACAGAATTTGACTGAAATGAAGACATGGGAGAAAAGATTCTTTCTCTGCTTCTCCACCCTCCATTAAAAACTATCCTTCTTTTCAGGCTTTGAAACACTATATGCAAACAAGAAAGATTCAATTTAGATATGTGACAAAATGAAGTTGCTAACTACAGTCAAAAAATAGAGCTAAGAGCAGCACATAAGAACTAAATTATTTACTCTATGTATAGGTAGCTAACAATGCCTTTATGCTCAACAGCTTATTTGATTTAACCTAACTCCTAAATGCTCCTTTAACACTCTCAGAGAGCTGATGAAACCTTCCTGCACATCTAACAAATAAAGATCTTAGTAACCTTCAGCATTCATGAAGCAAAAACTAGTTACTTAAACACAGGGCTTGAATAGCAACCAAGCTCAGGAAAATTGAATCGAACAGAAGTGAAGTACAGGATGTCAAACTGCAGATTTAACTATAAAAGCAATCATTCAATCCCTGGGTATTAAGAAGAAAAAAAAAAGTATGCGCAGTCTCTAGAGAACAGCATTTACTGCACCAAAAAAAGGTCTCCATACACCAACTTTTAAAATAGAAGATTTTTTCTGATTTTAATTAAATCCTAAGTAAGGGTATCTTCTTCTACTTGCTAAGCTGAAATATGCTAAGTTTGCAGAAGAAATTTGTGGAATGGATGGTTACCTGCTTCAGGCCTTCATCAGTGAGTCTGTCTTGATTGCCCACATGCACTTTCTGAAGAAGAGGACACTGAGAGGCAACTGCAATAATAGAGGTGTCAGAAAGTTGTTTACATCTGTAGGCAGTATACCTCAGGAGCCCAGGACATTTAATCGCTAATATGCATACTCCTGTATCAGATACATTGCGACAATCAGAAATATTGATTTCAGTAATGTTCTGGCTTCTTGATGCTATTTTTTCCAACAGCTCATCAGTGACCTGCAAAGAAGAAACAAACACTCACATATAACTTCTTCCATAAAGATCTTTAATGTCATTGTGACAAAAAATGGCTGTTTGTAAGATGTATTTCCATGAGCTATAGGAAGAATGAAACTATATCTCCTTTACAAATACTACCTATGGCTGAATATTTATCTGTAATTGGTTTGTTTTGGAGGGGAGAGAGGCTGACGGTCTTGATCAGATATGGGCAACTGGGGGAAGCCAGTTCTGACAGACTATGGAGACTGTAGCTAGGTGGTTTCATGATAAAGCTTACAGAGGGAGAGGCAACAGCTAGACAATAGACAAAATACGGGTAGCTGCAGGAATTTATGTCAGCACAAAAAGAAACCCAAACAGCGGCCCAACTTGACAGAAGTTCTCAAGTCTCCAGAGTTAGGAGGGTAACCACAGACCTGCTTCTCTTTTTAGCCATGAATAGACTATCTCTGATGTCCAGTTATTAGAAAAATAAATTACTTGTTGGTAGAATTGTCTTATTAAGGTTTAGGGCTTGATGTGCTTTGATGACCTGAGCTCCTAGGGGAGGTTAACAAAGCTTGGGGAGAGTAATGTACTACTGAGAGCAGTCACAAGGAATGCAGAATTCACAGACCACAATGACATTTGGCAGAACTTCTTAGATGAGGAAGAAACTAACAAAGCTAACTCAGCAACTGTGTAGAATCAACTCCAACTGAGTAAAAGGCGATTCTGGCCAGAAGAGATGGCAAACACTACAGACCACCAAGCCAAGGAACCCACCAACCCAAAAGACCAGAAAGATGAGTATGTGGACTAATTAGCATAAGAAGTGCAGGAATCATTTAACCAACAGAAGGTAGAATACTAATAACAGAACTATATAACTTGTAGCCAACAAACATTACTGCATTTGCTTACTGAAATATATGTGATTTCATATTGATAATCATTCCTGTCCTATGGCAATTGTGTTAGCACTCATTCTATTATTTTTGTTATTTGATTACTTTTGTTGTATGGAAGGGCAGTGTTTCAACGTCTTAAAACTTTTCTTTTTTCATTTTAATATATTAGCAGGTACGCTCAATTAAACCAAAAGGAGGACTGTTGAGGAATACGCTCAGTACAAATAGCTTGGGGTGTAGCTGCAGTGGAGCTCAGGCTGAGCTCCAGGTGGCACAGCCAAAGGCAAAAGTCCACGTGTGAACTGGTGCCAACCCCTTGCACAACAAAGGGTACAGAGACCTCTGGCACTGCCAGGTGAGGGACACTTGGAAATACAGAAGGAGCCAATAGCCCCTAGATATACCCACACACATACAGTGAGGGTATAAAAGCACAGGGATCCCTCTGTTGGGGTCCCTCCTCCTGCAGCTTGAGCTGTTACTCTATTGTTGCACAATGATTACATTACTTTAAGGACCCAGAGGTCTGAGACTTTGCTGTGGGAAACCTGAAATCAAGGCAGGAAGAAAAGTGGTCTGACTGTGTGGGATGTGCAGGGAGCTGAACAGGGCATCCATCACCTCCCTGGAGCAGCCACCAGGAGGGACTTTGGTCCCAAGCAAGTGGTGCCACTGTGGCCGACAAAGCAGCCCTTGGATGCTCAGACAGCAAAGTCTCCTTAACACCTTTGTAAAAAAAATTCCTTCCATTTTGTATCTATAAACATTGTAGTTAGCCAAAAAAGACAACAATCTTAAAAGAAGACAATCCTACAAAGGACCGTTCAGAAATACTTACTCATCACTCGGAATAGATGAGCTTTACCTTCAACCAAAGAGCGCAAGAAATCAAGACAAATCCCTTTCGATTTTTGTCTTACATAGCTGAGGAACAGTCTTTGCTGCATTCAATATGCTTTTCGTTTGTAGCAAGTCAGATCTTTTTTCTTGCTCTTTCATCAGGCAGGTGTTAAGATAGAAAAGAACCATGCTGGTTTTGCCTGGGGTAGAAGTAATTTTCTTCACAGTGACTAGTATGGGACTATGTTTTGGATTTGTGCTGTTTTTCTTATTGCTGTGCAGAGATTGCACAGAGCCAAGGCTTTTTCTGCTTTTCACCTGGCCACGCTGCCAAAGAGGCTGGAGAGAACAGAGCCAGGACCCTCCAGCTGACCAGAGGGATATTCCAGACCACATGGCATCATGCTCAATGTATAAAGTGAGGGGAAGGAGGAATGGGGTTTGTCATCTCAAGTTATTGTTCGGTGTGATGGGGCCCTGCTCTGCTGGGGATGCCTGAGCACCTGCCAGCTGATAAGAAGCAGTGAATTAATTCTTTGTCTTGCTTGCTTTGTGTATGTGTCTGCAACTTTTGTTTTCACTATTAAACTGTCTTTAAACTCTTAAGTTTTGTAGCTTTTATTCTTCCAGTTCTCCTCCCAACCCTACTGGTGGGGGAGTGAGGAAGGGGCTGCCTGGACCTTGGCTGCTGGCTGGGGTTAAACCACAACAACCACAAATAGCGAAGAAAAAAACATCCTCCTTCAAATGCAACTGTCCAGTTTTTATTTCTCTCTACCCTTTATTTTCATGAAACTCTCAAGATACTGTTTATAAACTCCTGCAAGTCACTATTCAACAAGAAACCCAGGGGCAGTGGCCAAACAGTACTGGCATCCCTAAAGCTTTCCACACAGGGAAGTTACCCAGTACAATTTAAGGCTAGGCTCCTAGAGATCTCACTAAATTAAACCCACAAATATTTCATTTTAGGATCCGCTAAAGGCCTAAAAAAACCCCAAACCAAACAGAGGTTTTTTTCTAATGAGTAGGAGCCATACTGGCTGAAGAATAAAATAAAGACAATTTGTTAAAACAAGCAGAGCAAGCACCATGTATGTGACCATTTTTCCAACTACAACATCCCAGAAATGCTCATGTTTGTCTTCAAATTAGTAAGAGGTGTGATAGTTCCAGACTACGTGCTGCACAGTTGAGACAGGTAACCCACAACCCATTTCAAATAGCACTTGTGCTCACACTGTTTAACAACTGATCTCAGATAAAATACACCATATTTAAAGGAACCAACCTAAGAGTCCAGACATTTTCAGATAATAGAAAAATCCATGAATACAGATATCACCATTTTATGTGTTTCTTCTGTTTACCCCTAGTCAAAAGTACAAGTTCCACGAACAAATTCTGAGTCATGAAAACAATTATTCCACAATGATATTTTCATACCTGCTGACGACTACTGAGATCCAGTTGCTTCCAAAACTGAAAATCTAAACAGAGGTCACGCCAATATTTACAGACTAATGACACTGAAAGGCAACGCTCATTCAGAGATAAGTTGGAAAATATCTGTAAAGAAAGAAAAAAAAATTTTGTCGGATGTAATCATATTTTAGAGACAGAAACATTTTATTGCCAGTACATCTGGTAAAAGACAGAAAAGTATTAGCATACATTATAACACACAGACCTACAACTTGCCCCCCGCTTGATTAGTCAGAGACAATAACCACAAAACCTACATCCCACAAGAACTGGCAATATTAGTAAGTCATATTAGCATAACCAACAATAGAATATACCCTAAGTACCCATTTTGTAGACTATATTTCAAAAGTGCTTCTGAGATGGCACACCTAAAGAATTACAAATGATCTTGGTGTTATTTGCAAGCCATTTAAAAAGTGCTTTCATTCTCATTCTGAAATGCTTGGGAAACGTTTATTTTTATTTTCCAACTGAACTGGTAAGAAGAGTCATAAAGGCACATCAGGTCATGTGGGAAGGGGGCATGGGATGATAGAGTAGATTAGCACAGTAAATCAGTGTCATAGAAGAGAACTGAAGCACAAAATTAGCCTTTTATACCCCAAGGTTTTGAGCACTATAGCAGCTGCCAAAAAAAAAAAAACAACTCTAACTTTATAGCAAGATCATAAATTGCTATAGCATGTATTACATTCATCCGTTTCTTAAAAGTACTCTTGTTTATTAATAAATATAAAAAGAGGGTCTGTCAAGAATTCACGTGAAGGTACACTGTCAGCACAAATGAACTTAAATCTACATGTGATCCTATAATGAGAAAAGGCATTAGTGGCATTATACCTACATAAGCGCACAGAGTGCAAAACATGAAAAAGTTCTTCCACTGATCTGAGGACTAAATACTATTAAGTACTAAATAGAAATACTATTGCCAGGGAATTTTCTCAAGAAAAGATGAAGATACTTGAGACTGTCCATGGGAAAGCACTGAAGTCTAGCAAACGAAAACATTCAAGGAAACTACTAGGACAGTTTAGCCAAGGAAAAGGGATAGTAAAGACGAAAACACANCAAAAAAAAAACCCAACCACAAAACCAAAAACAACAAAATATCCCCACATTGAACTACAATGGCAATGGTAACTTACAGAACTTTGGTCATTGGGTGGTCTTTGGAACAGACAAGGCAACAAACTATTGAGAATAACAACCATAAATGTATCACTTGCTCTAGGGAATGGCTTACCCCAGTAGTTTTAGATACATATATCCCTACAAGACCCTTGAGGACACTTCTTAATGAAGCAGAGCTCTAATAAGAGAGAAAGGGGTCAAATTCATGACGCTCTGCACACCCTTGCAAGATTTATCATTCTCCTCTTTCTCTAGCTATGAGAAACTTGCAATCTCTTTCGCAAGACTCCTCAGTGTTGAAGGATTGTACATGAACTCCATTTCCATTCAGGCCTTTGCTTGGCCACTACCAGAGTCAGTGTCTGTTTCTCATTAGACAGCCAGTTAAACACAGCAAGACAGAAGTGCAAACAAAACAATCACTGTCTGCTTTTTCCCTGCAGTTCTTGTCAGTACTGGTGAACCCATGTGCAGAACCAGGACATGGCTACAATCAGCACTCAAATAATACCATCACCCTCACTGTTCAAGCAGAAAGAAAGCACTGAACAGTAAATGGTAATTTGGCATGTGACATTTCCTGCAAAAGTGTAATTCTAAACATTAGAAAAGATGACAGTTGATGACGCTCAGTAATTCTAAGTTCGTAAGAGCAGTAGGAAACTTGAATTCCTGGTGCCAGCATGAAACAGAAGACTGAATCTTTTAACAGTTATAAAAACCTTAGAAGAGAACAAAGCAACATGATCCACATTATGTTTAGACAGATGTTTGACTGACCCCAGCTAATATTAACAAAGGATATCCAAGTTGGCATTTTAAAATACTTCAACTAATCTTTACCCAGGTGAGAAATAAATACATTTATTGTGGAAATATCACCTTGGAGAAACAAAACCCTGCAGTTCTGAAGAATAGTAAACATGGTACAGTAAAGACTGTTGTTAATACAGCTGCCACTGTCAAAATGAAAGTGCATAAGTAATTTTTGTATTTTATTTTGTTTATCCTGGGTTGGCATGACTAGGTTTTGAGAGTAGGGGGGCTACAAAGGCAGCTTCTCTGATAAGCTGCTAGAACCTTCCCTCACGTTTTAGAGAGCCAGGTGTCAGCCAGCACCCAAGATGGACCCACACTGGCCGAGACTAAGACAGTCAGTGATGGCAGGAGCACCTCTGGAATAACACAAGAAGAAGAAGAAAAAAAAAAAAGTCATCCAGTAGAAGCAAGTTGCAACCAGAGATGGAGTGAGAACATGTGATAAAAAGGAGCAGCAGAAACAAGGTATGAGTGTAACCCCTCTTCTGGTCCTCCTGAACAGCTGGGGCAAGGAGGTAGAGAATTGTGAATGCCAAGGAAGGACACGAGGATTAGGAAAGATATAGGTTTTACTTCTCATTATCCTACTCTGATTTGATTGGTAATAAATTTAACCAACTTCCTGAAGTGCACTCATGTTTTGCCCAGGACAGTAATCACTGAGTGATCTCTCCCTGTCCTTAATTTGCAACCCTTTCTTCATGTTTCCTCTCACCAGTCCCAGCTATAAAAGGATGCTTAATAAAGACACGTAAAACAACAGTTTCTCTTCGGAACTTGCAATCATTAAAAGATGACATACTGAATTACACAAAATGGAACTTAGTAGCAAGGATTATAGACATTCCAGGTGGTGGCACATCACCCTTACATTAAGGGATTAGCTGAGCTACTGATTAAAATACTATACGAGTGCATAAAACACTTTGACTCACTTTCATGATTTCACCATCCTTTAATTCAGTATTATTCTCTAGATATACACCAATATTATGGCAACTTAATTGTCCTGACTTAAATTTTCTAATTCCCAAGGATGCATAAATACAGCGGAAAGCTAAAATCATTCCTACCCACAAGACTGTTCATTTAACTCCTACTTATGACAGATAACTTGGACTGCAATGGTTCTACTAGTCAGCACATTTAATTTCTGAAAATTGTACTCAAACGTGCACTTTCATATCCACTATTCAATTTGCTCTTCCTCAACTTTTTCTAATCCCTCATCCAAACACCAGAATATCCTTCAGCACTGTAAAGGGAAAGAAAATAAAAAAAGTTTAATAGCTTTTCTCTAGAATCATTTTACATTATTTTCCCTGTTGGCAAAAGGTAGGGGTAGAGGAAGCAGAGTTGTGGAAAATGGGCTCCCTCTCTAATCTCGCCTTCTTTCAGGTCAAATTCCTAATGCAAATGTCAGTTCCTCCTGCTTCACCCTTTCATGTCATTGCTAAGATTACTGCGTTTCTCTTTCCCTTCAATGGCTGCAAGAGACCCTCTGTGCCTTCAGGCTACATCCTATTTAAGGATACCTGATCTTCCCCACTGACCTTATCACACCTTTAAGACACAGTAAAATCTTTAACAAGCAGCTCTTGCTTTGAAACAAAACTGTTCATGCAGACTTATTAAGACCAGTAATGCCTTCCTTGCCTCAGTCTTTAAAAGCAAGACTAGCTGCTCTCTAGGTATCCAGCCCACTTAACAGGAAGACAGGGAGCAGAATTAAGTCCTCCATAATCTAAGGGGGAATGATCAGTGACCTGCTACACCACCTAAGACCTGCACAAGTCTACAGGACAAAATGGGATCCACAGGCCCTGAGGGAGCTGCTGGAAGTGCTTATCAAGCCACTTCCCATTATTTACAAGCAGTCCTGGATGCTAACATGGGAATTTCCAGTTGACTGAATGCTGCTACATGTGATGCCCATCTACACAAAAGGCTCAAAGGAGGATCCAGGGAACTACAGGCCTGTCAATCAGACCTCGGGCCTGGATAAAGGTATGGAGAAGATCATCTTGAGTGTTGTGAGATGGCACATACAGGGCAACCAGGAGTCAGCCCCAGCCAACAAGGGTTTATGAAAGGCGGGTCTTACTTGACCAACCTGGTCTCCTCCCATGACCAGGCAACCTGCATGTTAGAATAAGTGAAAGGCTATGAATTTTGTCTGCCTGGAATTTAGTAAAGTCTTTGACACAGTTTGCTTTGACAAAACACGCTACTGTCTGCTCATGGCTTGCACGGGTGTACTCCAGAAACTGTGGGAGCAGGACCAAGGCAGTGACCATTCCCCTGTGCTGGCCACTGGTGAAGCCACACCTCAATCCTGTGGTCAGTTTTGAGTCCCTCACTAGAACAAAAACCCTGAGGTGTGTCCAGAAGGCACTGGAACTGGGGAAGGGTTTGCAGCACAAGTCAGATGAGAAGCAACAAAAGCGTTTTCAACCTTGAGCAAAGAGGCTCAGGTGGAACCTTATTGGTCTCTACAACTCTCTGTAAGGACGGTGTAGCCTGGGGGGTTCAGGGTCTTCTCCCAGGCAAAAAATGACAGGACAACAAAAAATGGCCACAAGTTGAGGCAAGGCAGGCTTAGTTTAGACATATGGGTCATCCAGCACTGGAACAGGCTGCCCAAGGCAGTAGTGGAATCACCATTCCTGAACATATTTAAAAGGCATGTAGATACGGCACTTAGGGGCATGGATTATTGGTGGACTTGGCAGGACCAGGTTAATGGTTGGATTTAAGGATCTTAGAGGTCTTGTCCAATCTAAGTGAACCTACATCAAAAGAAAATACAAAAATGCAATGCCCACAACAGCAGAAGTCAACTAACATATACAGGAAGTTTTCAGTAAAATTACATTCAGTCTGTTTCACTCAATTCAAACAGCCTAATTTTATGTTGATAGATACACCCATATAAATCCCTTACAAAAGAAAAGCCACACTATTTTACCTTTAAACAGCAAAACACAGCTAATTCCACAGTACCCCATGTGAGTTAATCCACCATTCTGAATCAGGTGATGTCCAATTGATTTTAAACCAGCTAAACCAAGTCCTTGCACAGCACAATTCAGATCATCAAAAAATACTTTCTGAACAAGTTTTGGTGTTTTCTTCAACTTTTTATAATATTTTGTAAGACGATGGATGAGAAAGAGAGAAAGCAAATGCTGATTACTATTAGTGAAGGGTCCAATCAGAAAAACTAGAGATAAAGTTATTCTGCAGAATTATCTTCTTTACCACCAAGACCTTGCATAATGGGCTTCAGACATTACACCCTTAACACTTCCCCACTGTTCCTATATTAAATGTATGCTAGAGAGTTCAACCTGTGTGTTTAAAAAAGACTATTTTGAACATTTGTGCAAAATGTTACTATTTTTTGATGAACAGAGGAGAAAAAAAGACAGCAAAACAAAAACCACCACAAAGCATCCTAAAAATACATTTTTTAAAAAGGATAAAACATCTGTTTTAAAAAAATCAGAAATTCATGTACTAAATTTATTTAGTGTGTATTTAAATATTTGGTAATTTTGGCCTTAAATCAGGTTCCTCAAAGTGAATCAAGTGAAGAAGAAAACTGCACTTTTAATCAAAGGAAATAGTGAGAAGTTAGCCATATCCATTAAAGTTACTATGAAAGGAAGTTTGGTAGTAGAGAATTGTTCATGTGGTTGCTAACACAATATCCTCAGTATGAAGTTTTCTAAAAAGTAATTAACATCACAAAAATCAAATATAAAGTAAACATAAACATAATTCAATAAATAATTTTAACTTCTTAAAAAACAATCTTAATTTTAAAAAGCATTAAAAACCATAATCAAGGAATCTGAATTATTGATTGCACATACTAAAGAAGCGTTTGCCTCTGGAAGGGACACAAGAGAATTCAGTTGATTGCTACCACCAGTCTTTTAAAAGATACTACTAACTTTAAGAACAAGGTATACCTCCTACAGACATGAACAAAATATAGGCTCTATGGCAGAAGAAACTGTAAAAGGTGAATCTATGCAGCCCCTATTTCTGTCCATTATTTTATTTTGAAAGAAATAGTTCCACTTCTGTGACTTAAGATCTCCTCTATCAATAAGAATGTTGTATTCCAGAACAGGTATCTACAAAATCATTTTCATTACACTGCATCAGGTAGACTTGTTTGAAACAAAAAACTTATGGAATTAACAACAAAAGAACAATAAAATGTACACTCAAACATTTCATGGTAGCTAAGTAACTTCAGACATTCATTCTTGGAAAACTGCTCACTTGTTTAATCAATTTTTTCAGCAATTATCTAAAATTTCATTAAAATATATATTTCTCAAGTACCACTTGACAAAAAGAACATTCTTAGCGCATGACATTTTACTACGAACAGTAAAACACAGTATTTGCTAATTGCAGGCATAGAGCAGTTAAGCTACCAGTGGATTTACGTTTATTAAGGGCTGCCTCATTTTATTTCAGAAAACTCAAGAATTGTATGTAAGAGAACAGGAAGGAAGTATCTTCTTTGTTTTCAAGATATTTCTTCACTTTGCCCAGACATAACTTGAAAAGAACGAGGGAAATACGAATGATTCTGAGTTTATGAAAGAGATGTGAGCATTGAGCTCACACACCTCTGAAAGGAGCCTCAGTACACCCATGAAGGAAATCAAGTTAAAACTGCTCTTGTGATTAAGAAAAATATGCTAGCCAGAAAAAGTGAGTGTGATTTCACATCTCAGCCAGGATTCTCTTGGCAAGTTGCTATTCATAGAAAACATTTACCAGTCCCCTACTTCCAGTCACTTGAATTTTAGCACTGGATTTAGAGACCATACTTAGAGGTAGTCTTTTCAGACAGCTGATCCTAAGGAAAAGTTTTGCAACATTAGACTGGCATCAGATTAGCCAGATGAATTTACTTGCCCTGCAATTGCATAATCACTCTACAGAGCACAAAACCAGTGGCAGGAACAAACAGCCAGAAGTTACAGAAGAAAACAAACACAGTCCTTACCAGCCACTTACTCACAGATTGCCTTAGCTGCAAGGCAGAATACAATATTAGCTTCTGCCTGTAAGAAATTACTGCCCTCCTAATGAAAGGGAAGAGCCCTGACCAATAAGCAGAGTAGCTTTACTTGCAGGAGCTCACAATGTTTTTACTCTCAGAAACCCAACTGTCCTCACTAAAAGACACCAGGTAGTGCTTCTGAGTCACCATGCCAGTTTACAAGCAGACATTAAAGCAAAGCAAAAATCTGTGAAAGATCAAACACGGGTTCAGGCAACCTGAAAAAAAGAAACAAATAAATGGAGAATGAAAGCAAATGTTACATTTAATTTACTTTACATTCCAACACTGCACAATCTGTAATCTGCTATTTTTCTCTATGCAATAATATGTCGTTTTGGAGAAGCAGAACAAGCCAAGCCAACACCTACACAACATTACGGAAAATTTACTGGCCACGAGTGTTAAGGTATATCAAAAAAAGCAGAAATTTCATTCCAAGACACTTCTCCTCCTTCACATAGCTCATTTTGTGCTGAACCTATATGCTTGAATGAAAGCCACTTTTTCAAACACACCTCTGCAAAGCGAAACAACCATTTTTGTAATTCTGCAATAAATCATAAAATTTACATCTTTCAGAAAATTATCATTCAAATAAGGAGCATATACCGTAATCTCTTTAGTTACTAATCTACTTGCACACCTTCCCTTCACAGTTTTGCCCTTCAACTGCATTCCAGAAGCTCAGTAACACTACAGTGAACCTCAGACTGGTTCATTTCTCCATCAGAATCACAGGGTGACAGTAAGCTTCATGGGAAAACCCAAAAACAATCAAGAAGCCAAAAAAGACAAAACAAATCCATGACAAACCACATTGTTGAAAAGGGAAAAGGAGTTCAGGCAAATTAATAGTGAAAATAAAGGGTATTTTACCTCCTAGCATCAGCCACAAAGGTTCAAAAACTGTTCCATGTCTCTTAGCGCTACATTTAAAAGTAAGACTCAACACAAGCTTTAGAGAGGATAATATGATGGAAAGACCCGCATATATAGGAAAGAAAGTTAGTATTACAAAAGTGACTCAATGAACTTGCAGATAAAGTCCAATCCAAATGATGTATTATAATGCCTCTTCCTCCTGACAAGCCAAAAAGAATTAAAAAAAAAAATTAAAGAAAGAAAATCATAGTGTAACTATAAAATGCACATAGAGTCTTTTCAGCTATAAACCCCAGAATTCAAAAATCAGAAGATAAAATTAAAGGTCTATCTCTTGTCTGTCAAACCCACTTCACTCAGATTATCTTAAATTCAGCAGTACACGGACAGCAGCAATGCATTTTGTATCAATCAACATTATCATAAAAAAACATGTTATCACTGCAATAAAAGAAAACCTGTAACTTATTGCAACAAGGGAAGAATGAGAAGAGTAAAAGGCACCAACTAAAGATACAAGAAAAGGAGGCAATAGTGCTTCAAATAACAGTAACAATATATTTGTGAAAACCCTACATTAAACAAAATATACACCCACACATATATATTATGCACACACTTATCTTCCCTTTATAGTGCATTAGCCCTAAGCCAAAACTGACAGGGTCTCTGCTACAGGCACATGCTTATGCTTTATTAAAAAAAAAAAAATCAGCAAGCTGAGAAAGAGGACCTCAAAAAGAAAACATCATCTATTCTAGACCCTTTTGTTTTGAAGCAAGTTCAAGCACATCCCAAACATTCCTGATAAGGGCATTCCCCTTGCTGTTAAAGAAAACATCAATAAATAGAAATCCCAGCTTGTCACATAACCAAAGAGACAGGAAACCACTGTTCCTAAGACCTGAAAAATTATACAGTGTAAAAACATCTAAGTATCTCACCCAAATTAAACTTATTATTTCCTGCTATTCAACAAGGGACAGGAATTCTATCAATTTTCTCTTAACTAAAGAGAATAGCAGTCTTCTTTCTGAGCAACGGTCATTTTGTCCAGAATCTTCCAATACTGTATGTAATAGGCCATGTTTTTCATGACCTCTGCATCTCCTCTGGTCCCTCTCACATTTGTGTGTGAATTTTCTAAGGAGATCCCAGTGCCCACAGCCTAATGCAGTACTCTAGCAGAGGCTTTGAAAGCATCAACTGTGTTTTACACACAGAACTCCTCAAAATACACTTCAAAAAGAAATCTGAAGTGCATGAATTGGCATCTCTTGTAAGATCAGGGCTCAGTCTGCAGACCATTTTACACCTTTTTTTATTAAACAGCAGCACTGCAAAGAGGTACAGCAGGAAGACTTACTTTTCTTTTTTATTTTCCAGGAATAAGTAGCTGTCCTAGGGTGACTATGATGCCTGTATCACCAATCATCTGTTCTGTGTGTGCTGTGTGTGTTCTGTACCTTTAAGACTGATTCTGAGAGGAGCAGGGAAGAAGACACGCACAGTTTGTTTTGGGAAAACACTTTTCACTCCTGCTCACTTTTTTTTCATCATCATCCTTGAAAGTGTTTTTTTCGTCAGATGCACGGACAGCAGCAGGAGAGTTTTCTTCCCTTTTTAGTTAGTCTAGCTAGCTGAGGCAAAAAGCTTCCTGGACTGGTTTTTTTGGTTTTTTTCCCTTTTTCTTGGGACTGTTTAAATCTGTTCTGGACTGAAAACCCAGGGGAGCACCAGGAACTGCACTTGTGGGCCACCGGGCCTGGACCTTGGCATTTTCCAGCGCCGAAAGGGACTGGGACTGATAAAAGACAGAGAGCTGAGCTGGCCCACAGCAAGGACTTTTCTCAGTTTGCCATCTCCCTCTCTCTTCGGACCAGTGAGAAGTTTTGTTGTTTCATATCATTCATTCCTTATGTTTGTGGGCAGTTTGTTTGTTAAATAAATAGTTTTTTCCACTTTTCTCCGAAGAAGTTCTTTTCCCAGACCGACTGGGGGGAGGGGCCATTTAGGTTTTGCTCTGCAGAGGAACCCCCATTCGGAGGTTTCCTCCCAAATTTGCCCTAAACCAAGACAGTAGCAGTGACACTTCAATATGCACAAATATGGGACATACAGTTCAAAGTTTTCAGAACTTAATCATATGCAACAGAAGATTTTGTAATTTTACTTAGAAACAGCTCCCTTTTTTTTCATTGACACATGTCTAGGACACAGTCAAGCTATCTACAGCTGACTGATCTATAATTCCTTAATTCCCCTCGAGTTTTAAAGAGAATGGCTTTAAATTACTCTTTAGTCAAAGGTAATCACCCTCTTCTACCAAGACTAAAGATGACATTCTGTTCATTGTATAAAATTGTTTTCTCACACGTTTCAGCAGCAAAATGAAAAGCAAAATGCAAAACCCTGACTGTGGAAGCACCATTCTTTTATCTCTTCATATTGACCAGGAAACCTCTCCACCATCCATAGAAACAGGATCAACTGGCATACTGCACCATGAACCTCCCAATCCAGTAGGGCCCATCTAAAAATTTGCAGGCCAACTTCAGTCTGACAAAACCTTCCACCCATTCCAAACCCTTGGCTTAAAGGAGATTGAACCACAGCCTCCTTTAGTAAACAGGTAAACAGCACCTGAGCAGTCAAAGTGGCAAGCTCTTACTAAAGGAGTTCCTGACATATTTCCTTGTGCTTTAGGCCACCTACAGACACTGGACAGCCACTCCTGCACCAGCACCATTGCATCAGAAGGTCACAGATGTGGGAATCAAAAAAAAACCCATCAGGATCTGTCAACCCTGATCTTTTTCAGCCTTCTGATGTTTGCATTTTTGTAGTAGACTTTCTTACAGATTGCAACATAAACAAAGTGATTGTTTTCGAATTCTTCTGTGAAGGAGGGACAATTGATGGACTTCTAGTTTGACCAGTGGGGTCAGAGAGGTAGCAACCTCATCTTCCAATCTCTGGTCATTGTCCAAAATCTATACAATCGAAGTCAAAAAATAAACATCTCTCTCTTTTTGCTGTGACACTGACTGAGTGAGTGTCCTTTTTTTCGTGTCCATCTAGCAACAAGGATCTGCCTCCTAACGCTTCTCAGGATGGAGTCACTTGTCCTTGTATCAAGATTAGTGTCTCCTACATCTACTGTAAAAAGCTCAGTGAAGATTTTGGGTATACTTGTCTTCCACCCTGTCACAATAAAATGACAGCTTTGGAGGAAAAATACCCTAAATACAATCCCTTCTGTGTCAAAATCCATCATAAAAAGGCAAATGTAAATCTCATTGACAGGACACCTAGTTAAACATCTGAAGTTAAAAGTTTCATGGAGTAGTTCATTTTGGAAGCAACCAAAAAACCCAAAACAATGAAATAATTAGGAAACAGATATATAGATAAAGATACGTGTATCTTGTGTGTGTGTATATTTTATATATATACACGTACACATTTATATATATAATGTAAAAAAAATCCAAAACCACAAACCCAGCTTGTTAGTACAGCTATGGATTGAAGGGCAAATTTGCGGGAGTGTAGGTTGGTTCCTATCATGGTGCTGGAAATAAATGGCCTATTTTTACAAAGACATTGCAGAAGGAACTGGACTATGGGGCAACTGTACAGACAAAATCACTGGGGAAGGTAGACATCTGTCCTGATTTCAACTAGGACAGAATTCTTCTCAGCTGTTGGTACAGTCCTTTGTAGCTGGTACAAAACAAACGTACTGTGCATCACCTGGATCTCTCCTTCTTGATCTCCTTTTTCTACAAACATTGTTAATAGCTATAAAACTGTTCTTATCACAGTCCACGAGGTACACTTTTCTTCCCTGAATTCTCCGTCCAACCAGTCTGTGGATGGGTGTGTGAGTGGCTGCCTGGTACCTAATTGCCAGCTGGGGTTAAAACAAAACTCCTTGTTTATGAAAAAAAAGAAGTAATCAAACATAAAACCCCCACAACTTCGAAAGCACAGGTAAGAATGAAATACTGGGTCTATATAAAATAGAGATTAAATAACATTTAAACTAGTCCACAGGTAAGATGGACACGGCATCTTTCACTATTAAAGTTATGGCAGAGCTATAGATACATATTTTTGAAAAAGTGAAACTGAGTACCAAAAGTAACCACAGAAAAGTACTCATACAATTGATCAAAAAGTATTCCAGCTACACTAACCAAATGAGTCCAGTTTCAAAACCTAAAACCAAATATCAAAGAAAAAAGTTATCTTCCAATAACAGTGGCAAGCAAACAAATGGACTCCTTTCTAGAAGAACTACAAGACAAAGTTTCAATTTTGTAATCACAGATGAGATTAATTCAGATGATAGCTCATGAGTTCTTGTTTGCCTAGAATTAATTTGCATTGTGCATCTATGAAACATGACATATCATTACTAGCACACTTACAAGTATTTAAAAAAAACAAACAAAACCAACAAACAACAAAAAACACCCAAACCACCAAAACCTCCCACAGAATTAGTGTTATGTGCAAGACAGACAGATAGATAGGTGTTTACTGTTTGACAACAAAAGAGTAAAGGAAGTACTTTCTACATTGGATGTACAACTAGCAAAATATGAACACCAAGAGTTATGTCTCTCACTCCTGCACTACTGTGTCCTGCTTTAAGTTCTGCCATCTGATCTCTGAGAAACTCCTGCAATCCTGAAAACTTATACCCCAAAATTTGAAGACACACTCACATGAGACTATGGAAAACATCACCGGCTCAGTTCCAGCTAGACTCCTCTTTATAGCTAATGTTTAGCTGAAGGAAGTCGGCACAGTAGTTAAGAGAGTAGCTTAAAAATGGAAAGTAGGTCCAAAGGAGAACAGCATTAAAGGAACAGAAAGACAGCAAAAGGGACAGGAGAGGTGAGACTGTTCCTTGGATATACAGCATAAGAGGTTATGAAAGCATGTAATTCAAGAAGGCTGCAAACACTGTGTAACTACTAAGGCCAAAACTGATCCACAGTACACAACAATATGAACTGTCAACGCTGTCAATATTCAATATCAACGCTGAAAACTTGTCTATGTAGCTCCAACAACCACGGAAGCCCTAAATAGACAGGCCCTTTGAGGAGTACTACACCAGTGATGCAAGTAACACTCGACTTGTGAAAAGCACCTTAAGAAGTTAACGGGTACAATCAAAACATTTACGAGACAGGTTCTGGACCCTGACCTGCGTCTGCACCTCCAGGTAATGGCTCACAACGCTGTTTCCAACGACAATTTCCAACGTTTCCAACGACAAACAGCTGGGGTGGGGGAAAGGGACCCAAAGAAAAGCACCCCAGAACCCTATCTATCTCCCCAAAGCCAGGAGCTGAGGCAGCTCCGGACCGGCCTGGCCTCCTCCGGCTCCCGCCCGCACCGAGTGCGCCCAGCGACACCGGCGCCCCAGGAGCTGGCGCAGCCCCTTTCCAAATCCTCAGGGAGAGCACTGGCCTGTCCATCCCCCCATCCCGACCCACCTTGAGGAGGATGGAAGGTGGCAGCTGATTGATGTCCGGAGTGGGCGGCGGCGGCAGCTCCCGGCAGCTGTCGCCGGGGTACTCCAGCGGCTCCTCGCAGCCCGCCTCGCCGCCCCGCTCCTTCTCCTCCTCCCGGCCCTGCTCCTTCTCGTCCTGGGGTGCGGGAGGCGGCGGCGAGGCGGGCTGTCCCCCGCCACTCTGCCTGGCGGTGGCCCCGCCGCTCTCCCCCGCGGCGCCGGGCAGGGCGAACAGCTGCGGCTCCGCCGGGCACTGGCAGGCGCCGGGCTCGGGCTCGGCGGCGGCGCAGCGCGGCTGCTTGCAGGGCGGGCAGGCGGGCAGCCCGGCCCCCTTGCGCTTGCACACCATCTCGGAGGAGACCTCGCCGGGCGGCCCCAGGAGGCCCCGCACCGGCGAGGGCAGCAGGCCGGAGAAGAAGAGGTGCTGGCAGCGGCCCGGAGGCTCCCAGGCGGCGGGCGCCAGGCGCAGGAGGCGGCGGGCGACGCGCTGCTCGGCGGCGGTTAACGACACGTAGGGCGGCGGCGGCAGCAGCGGGTCCCCGGCGGGTAGCGGCTGCTCCGGGGCGGGCGGGCTGGCGCCGTGCACGATGAAGCAGAGCATGCAGGGCCCGCGCAGGAAGCAGCTCCGGCTGCGCGGCGGCGGCACCTTCCCCCGCGGGCGGCGGCGGTCCCGACTCAGGCTCCTTGCCTCCTTCGAAAGCAGGTGGCCCATATAGGAGGGGAAGCGGCGGCGGCGGAAGGGCGGGTGTCACCTGCGGGAGGCGGCACCGGGAGCTGACATGCCGCCGGCGGGCCGGGGCAGGAGGCGGCGGCAGCGGCGGCGGGCCTGGTTCCGGGACGCCGGGAGGGAGGGAGAAGCTTCCGCTACCGCCGGCCTGACCTCCCCCGGGGAGCGGGGGCGGCGCTCCGCGGGCCGGCGCTGCTGCCGCTAGCGGCCGCGCTGGGCCCGGCGAGGCTCCGCCGCGGGTGCTTGCGGGTGGGTGCCCGCCGTGTGTCACGTCAGTACACTCAACCGTGTGAACTCGAGTCTACAGACTGCATACGGCACGTACGCCTGTGATACATGCGTCCGTGCTTTATCACAGAATCGGTAGGGGTTGGAAGGCACGTCTGAAGATCATCTCGACCTATCCTCCTGCCAAGCCAGGGTCACCTGGAGCAGATAACACAGGAAAGCGACCAGGTGGGTTTGGAATGTCCTCAGAGAGAGAGATGCCACGGCTTACCTGTCCTAGTGCTCTGCCGCCCTCGATGTGGAGTTCCCGTTGAAGTGGAACTTACTGTTTATTAGTTTATGGCCACTGCCCCTTGTCTTGACATTGGGCAGCACTGAAAAGAGTCTGACACCATCTTCTTGCCACTGGCCTTGAAGATTTTATACACATTACTGAGAACGCCTTTCACTCTTCTCTAAACTAAACGGGCCCAGCTCCTGCAGTCTCTCCTTACAAGAGAGATGTTCCAGACCCATCATCATCTTTGTGGCGTCTGCTGGACTCCCTCCCTTAGCTCATTGCCATATATATATATATATATA
>VZDJ01000006.1:568453-605642 GCA_008694505.1 Cyanoderma ruficeps
TATATATATACACACACATATAAGACATATAAAATATGTGCATATTTTTGAGTAACTGAAATTAATTTTTTTTTTGTAGCCGAATGTGAGAAGACCCCTGCCCATTGGTATCAGATTGTGTGCAGGACAGTGGCTGAGGTTTTGCAGTGGCAAAGCAGCATAAGCTTAGAGACCACCAAGAGTGGTCTTTCAAGTTTTCTTCTGTCAACATCATATTCCCATCAACACTTTCCAGAAAGTATTTGTTTTTTGATGTCTTAATTCATTGTACATCCAGAAACAGGGCTCAATATGGGACCTCTGACCCCCTACACCTCTGGCTGCAATGCTTTGAACCTCGATGCAGCTGCCCTGGTGTGTAAATCCTTGCTGGAGGCTGCACTGCTTTAATTAAGACTCTGCTTAGTGCCTAGCAAAAGCAATGTGTTTCAGCATTCAGTTCTAAACGGTTGACTTAGCTGTCTAGGCTTAGATATGTAGTTTAAGTGTACGTGCAATTTTGTCTTTAGTAAAAGGTGTTTGGGGAAGGAGAAAGCAAGCTAGAGTATATATGGCTCAGTACTAATATTAAATAATAAAGGGCAGGAGAAGAAATGTACAGTATTTTATATTGTGTAGCACATGTTTTGGCCTTTTGCCCAGGGATTAGTTATGTTAGGATTAAAGTACCCATGCTGCTATTATTTTTGTTTGTTACCTCTATTATTAGTCTTCAGTAGCTCTGTAAAAAATGTTTCCTATGAGACCTTTGGATAAAAGCAGAGCAATAGAATATTTTGTTGGGATTTATAATTCAACAAGCTTCATCAATAAAAACTACAGCAAATTTTTGCAAAAACATTGGCGAGGCTTTTTCTGCTCTGTTGGGAGAATGGGTTGAAAAGCAGAGGACAGCTGGAAGTAACTCTTGATGAGACTCTGAGCAGCAGGCCAGTCATCCTCTTACATGGACTGTGTTTAAAGGTGCCTGCTCTGCATTTGTGCAGCCCAGGTGTTGCTTCAGAACTCCTCCAGTTAGCAAGGTAATAGACATAAATTCATTCTTTGTGCCTTAGCCATTGGATTGTGGCTGTCCCAGCTGCCTGCCAGTGGTGGCTCACACATTCCCTCCTCCCACAGACTGCAAAATTTTATTTCAGAAAGAAAAAACAAAAACAACATCAAAAGAAGATGAAAATCCAAGTCAAATCTTCAAATCAGTCAGAACTCAGAACAGATGCTGGCTGCCTTCAACTTCTCCACTGTGTGTCCTTCCCACACAGGCTGCACTACTTCAAGAACTGCTCCAAAGTGGAGCCCTTCCGTGGGTCCAGAGGACATGCCAGGAACCTGTTCAAGAACAGAGTTCTGATGGGGTTACATGTGCCTTTGGACATCCACCTGCTCTGGCATGGGATCCTCCATGGGCTGGCAGTGGTTCTGTGCTCCACAGTGGACTCTTTCACAGTCTCTTGGACTCAAGTTCGCATTGGAGTTCCAGCCTGTCCAGTACGGTAGCACGGGAGCACAGATTGCCCTGGGCTCCCACCAACCCAGACAATTTCCTATGGCTGTCACCAAAGTGTTCCCAGCCACAACCTGCTGAGGTGACCAGCAGTGCAGCCAGCAGGAAAATCAGAGCAGCCACTAACAAGTATGGGGTTCCAACAGGCAGACAGAGAAGCAAGCCCCATGGCAAGCACAATAGCCTGTGGATTAATAGCTAAACAACAGTAACAGCTACAAATTCAATGTAGCACATTCCAATAAAGTCTACCATTATTTCAACCCTTCATGCACTACACTGGGTGCCAAAACAACTGACATGGTATAACCCTAGCTGTTCTTTTTTTAAGTTTAATCTCTTGCTTTTCTTGAATTTTATTTCTTCTCTCCTTGTTTTGTTTGTTTCTCACTTTTACACTTTCCTGTCCCAGTAGGGTGGGGGAGTGACAGGGGCTGAGGAGCTGTGTTTTTCTTCTGCCAGCTAAGGTTAAACCACAACAGCTGTGTTTGTTATAAGTATATTTGGTATGATTATTTTCCCTTCAAGTAGATTACATAATCACAGAATCCATTAGTTTGGAAAAGATCTCTGAGATCATCAAATCCAATGTTTACCAAACACCACTATATCAACTAGAACATGGCACTGAGAGGCACGTCCTTAAATGCCTCCCTAGACAGCTCATTCCAAGGTCTAATCACCCTTTCTGTGAAGGAATTCTTCCTAGTGTCCGATCTAAATCTCCCCTGAAACAGCTTAAGACTATGCTCTTATCCTGTAACTGGTTCCCTGGAGGAAGAGATCCCACCTGGCTACAGCCTCAGGTCAGGGAGTTGCAGGGAGCAATAAGGTAGCCTCTGAGCCTCCTTTTTTCCAGTCTAAATGCACCCAGATTCTTCACCTGCTTCTCATCAGACTTGTGCTCCAGACACTTTCCCAGCTTTTTTCCCTTCTCTGGACATGCTCCAGCTCCTCAATGTCCTTCCTGAATTGAGGGACCCAGAACTGGACACAGCACTCGAGGTGTGGCCTCACCAGTGCCCAGCACAGGGGGATGGTCACTGCCCTGCTCCTGCTGCCCCACTCCTGCTGACACTGGCCAGGTGTCCGTGGCCTTCCTGGCCACCTGGGCACAGCTGGCTCATGTTCAGCTGCTGTGTCTTGGTTTAGAAAGACAGGTATCTGCCAGGGAAACTGGGGTTCCCCTTAGAATAGAGGATGTAAACCCCTCACCCCCCGCCAAGTTCTAATTTTGCAATTAACGGCTCTCAGGCAAAGATTTGGGAGTAGGAATAACAGCTTTTTACTAAGAATATAAGAATACAAATGTGGTAGAAAAGAAAAAGAAAAAAAAAAGAAAACAAAACCACCCCACCAAACCAGCAAACCAACAAACAACAATTTTGAAAAGTCCTGACAGGGTCAAAGCTACAACCTTGTTAGTCAGGGTGTGGAAAGCAGTCCAAAAGTGAGTCCTCCTGGAATGGCAGGTACAGCTCCGCTGAGGCAGAAAATGATCCAGTAGCAGAAAAAAAAGGGGTCCTGAGGTGGTGAGAAGGGTCCAGCCTTCCTCCCGTAATCGGATGAAGCAAGACACTGTGCTGGTTTAAAGTCCCAGCTTTATCCAGGTGAGAATGGCTGGCTCCTCCCACGGGGTGGAGCATCACACAATAGGTACGCTAGGGGCTTGGGAAGAGTGTTAATGGCCCATTATGGAGAAAGATAAGAACAATGCTCTACCTGATACTGACCGTTGGCCCATTATCAAAAGGCACCCACCCCCAACTGTTTTTCAGCAGATGAAATTGAATAGACTATAACCCAGGACATGCTGTCTACCAGCACCCCCAGATGCTGTTCCAACAGGCAACTCTCCAGCCACTCTGCCCCGGTCTGTAGCAATGATGGGGGGTTTTGTGGTCTTGTTGAACCTCAGACCATTCGCCTCGATCCATCAATCCAGCTTTCCACATCCCTCTGCAGAGACGTCCTGCCTTGTAGCAGACCAACACACCCACCCAAGTTGGTGTTGTCCATGAATTTGCTAATGGTAGACTCAATCCCCTCATCCGGATCATCAGTGAAGATAGTAAATAGGATTGGGCCCAACACTGATCCTGGGGGGGGTACACCACCAGTGACCAGAGGCCAGCTGCATCCAGCACCATTCACCACCACTCTCTGGGCTTGGCTATCCAGTTTTTAATCCAGCCAAGAATGTACCTGTCCAAGCCGTGGACTGCCAGCTTTTCTGGGGAGATGGTATCAAAGGCTTTGCTGAAGTTCAGGCAGATGACACCTGCAGACTTTCCTCTGCTTGGTGGGTCACCTGGTTATAAAAGGAGATTTTTATGACACTGGTATCTCAGAATTACTTTGTATAGCTGGGCCACCGTTAGCAGACATAATGTGTATCAGATGTTACTGTGTTTCTGAAGTTGCTGCATGTGTAAAATTTTTGCCACTGTAGTAGGCAAGTTCCAAGGCGATTATACTGTCAGAATGCCATGGGGGCTGGGGTACCAGGCAGGGCAGGACAGGGCTTCCCCCGCTGTGACCTGAGACAAACTTTACCACATCCCAATTGATTTCAAATATCTTTATCATCTAAACCTGCATATTTAGGTCTTGCTGTTTCAACCAAGTAGATCTTCAAAGGTACCAAAAGATTTGCAATATCTGTAGGCAGAAGGAGAAATTCTTTCTATTGTTTTCAGTCTTCCATCTGAAGTTGGAACGTTCTTCTCCGAAAACACCACCGGCTTCAAATTCTGAACTGTGCAATCCAGTCTAATCAAGATCTAATTCAAAAATAGAATAAGTACTTTAACAAAGCTGTGGGTTTGGTTTTTTTTTTTAATAATTTTGGCATAACTTTTTAAATACAAACATGGAGAGTTTAGCTCATTTTTCAAGATGGTAGACTGTTCTTTTTCTAATAGCCTTCAAGAGCTAAACAAATTTTAATTTTACTCTTAATAATTTAAATGAGATTTAAATGAATGATGAGAAATACAGGGAAGCAGAGGGCACTTCTGCTCTATGCAAGAGTTTTAACACTGTGTGTCACTGTTGCTTCATGGAAGGCAAGCACAGAAACCACCTGTTGTAAAAGCAGAATGAAATATTACATGACCAAATATCAGCTATGAAATCTTCACTACATAATGTCAGAAGGCAGATGTAACTAATGGTTCATTTCTTCATTAGTGCTACTTATATTTCATATAAGAATATGAATATTTCAAATTAGAAGTCATAAAACCAGTAATGTGAGACGCCTGAAAGCTACTACAACTTAGTCTTGGAATTAAGCAGTAAAATCCCCTCAATTTATGATAGTAAGGGTTTATTACACACCTAGAAATAGATTATGACATTTTTAGTTGTTATCTCTGTGCATATTTAAATAGGCCACAAAGATTGGTGACCCAAGGTAAGTATGGTATTTAAGTTTGAACTGCAAGGGAACACAAGAAATTTTTTAAATTACCATGTTGTATCTAGTCCTGATACCCCTTAAATGCGTGTTCATCAGTATTTCAGAACTGACCTTTAGAAAACTGGGTCTATAATCTTTGGCCATATTGCCAATGTTGAGAGATAGTAGTTATTTAAATAAGTTTAAAGTAGAATTAGTTTCATTGAGTTATGAAGTAATAACAGTGTGATTCTGTATGTTTATTCCCTTTGCATAGCTTTGCTTGCTTAACATCAGTAGCTTTGAAGCGGTATGTTAGGAATGTCATTATGAAATAGATGGAAAGAAGTAGTAGGATTTCCATCTTGGGTTTAGAAACAGATTAGAAGTTCTTTTCTAATATCCTAGTTGTTTCACTGTTGTGCTGGTTTAACCGGAATATCTTAAGTTTCTTCACAGTAGTTTGTAAGGGGCTGTGTTTTGCTTGGTAATTGAAACAGCACATGGATATTTTGTTTATTGCAGAGTTCCAAGGGCTTTTTCTGTTTCTCTCTCCATCCTACCAGTGAACTAGGAATTGGGAAGGGACACAGCGGGGACAGGTACCCCAGACCACGTGACATCACATTCAGCTGGGAAGTGGGGTGAAGGTTAGGGAGACAGAGGTATGTTCAGAGGGATGGCGTTTTTCCTTCATCACCATTATGTGATGAAGCCCTGCTTTCTTGGGAATGGCTGAGCACCTGCCTGCCCATAGGAAGAGAGTTAATTCTTTGTTCTGCTTTGCTTGCACATTTGCTCATTAAACTGTTTTTATCTGTACCCAGGAGTTTTCTCTGCACTACCCATCTGATTCTCTCCCCCATCCCACATGGAGCAGTGAGCTCCCCATGGGATGGGAATCAGATGGGTAATGCTGTATGGGGCTATGTGGGGGTCAGCTGCTGGCTAGGGTTGCACCATGACAATGCCCTTGGTCTATGTGAGTTTGAACAAAGGTTCCTCAGTTCTCCATTCCTGAAGACCTACAATTTTTATCAAGCTCAAAAGTGGCACCGCTATGGAACAGTAAGGTATTGTTGGTGGAGAATAGATCTTCTCAGCTAAAAGACTAGATTAAGTTAACCCACTCCCTGGATTATTCTCATTTCTGCTCAGGCAGAGTACTGGAGATAGAAAAAGTACCCTTCCTCCCAGCTAATCAGCAACAGAGAAGAATATGTAATTGCTGGCAACAATAAAGAGAGACAGTGTCCACCATGCTGCACTGGTTGAGGAGTGATGAGGAACTTCAGGCATAGGAGTGAGGAAAAAGGGAAGGGAGGAAAGATAGAAAAGAAGAGATGCCATTACCATTTCAGCCTCTGCTTTCAAATATGCATTTGGAAAACAAGACAGGCTGCCTCTTACAGTAAGCCCAGAGATAAAACAATTTGAGGGAGCTAATGTCTTATGGCCCTTTTCCTGAAAACATAATAGAGACTCTTAGTCTGTGCAGTGTGGGAGATTTGTATTTTTGAGGATTTGGTGGAAAAGTTGGTGAGATTTCTGAAGTCATTATGTGTTTGATGAATTACGTCATAAAATTTCTAAAGATACTGTTCTTCTGGAAAAAGCTTATTCTTTGGAGGGTGGGAGAAATACTTTAAAGGATAAGTTCCCCAACACCAAGGCTGCATATGAAAATACAGAATTTTCCAGCATAGAGATGATGTAAGACATTCTCTGAAATCAAAGTGCTCACACCTAGTAACAGATTCCAGTTTTAGACACAGCGCAAGCAAAAACGTGAAACATCATGAGATCTGTAAGGACATAATCTAGAATTTGAGTCTAGTCAAATTCTGATTTAATATCATTTTCCTTTGTAGGATATTAAGGTATATAAAAAGTCTATCTAATTTTAACTGACTTGCATACTTATTTGAAAATGGCAGTCAGGATCTGGCTGTTCTTGATTTGTTTTTTTGTTGGCTGGTGTTCTGTTGTGTTTGCACTCAGTACAGTATTTATATATTATCAAATACCATATCCTGCCAGTACAGTAAGATAATAACAGCAGTTCTTATTATGAAAAGGATTTTTTTTTAATAAAAGTACCTGATTTTGTACTCTAATAAATTTTTAAAAATATGTCTCAGCGTTTGTCATGGTTTAACCCCACCAGCAGCCCTGCCCCATGGAGACAGTCCCTCACTGACCCACCAACAGGATCAGGGGGAGAATCAGAGGGGTCAGAGCTACAAAACTCATTTGAGATACAGAAAATTTAATAGGGAAAGCAAAACCCAGGCAATGCTAAACAAGGAATGCATTCTCTGCTTCCCGTGGGTGTGCAGGTGTTCAGCCATTTCCAGCTGGGCAGTGCCCCACCATACTAATGGTGACTTGGGAGGACAAACACCATCAGTCCAAACATCCCCTCCTTCTTTCCTCTTCCCCCCACTTTATACACTGAGCCTGATGTCACATGGTCTGGAATATCCCTTTGGTCAGTTTGGGGTCACCTGTCCTGGCTTTGTCCCCTCCCAATCTCCGAGGCACCACCAGCCTCCTCACCGGCATGGCAGTGTGGAAAGCAGAAAGGGCCCTGACTGCAATCGCTGCTCTGCAATAACAAAAACATCTTCTTATTATCAGCTCTATATTCAGCACAAATCCAAAACACAGTCCCATACTGGCCACTGTGGGGAAAGTTAACTCTACCTCGACCAAAACCAGCAGTGTTTACATGGAGGGCTTGGCTACTTATTGATACCTTGCAAGTCATAGTCTTCACTGCAACCCTTGTATTGTCTAATTCTTCATGTGATTCTCATGGAGTAGCATGAATGGAGGCTATGATTCTCATGAGTGAATCTTAATTTCAGGGCACTTCAGGAGGAAAAGGAAGTTAATGTCACTACTCTGATGAATATTTGGGTAGTATGTACTGTAAATTGTCTGTTTGCAGGGGTAGTTTGCCTTTTCTTATTTGTTCTGCAGATATAATCATCTGATACTCAAATGTCACCTTAAAGTTCTACTTTTCTGGAAGGAAAAAAACATAAATATGACACATCATTTCAATCCATCGAATTGCAATACTTTACACTCTGCTTCCACAATGACCTGCCTGTGTGTTGGCAATACACAGTATGCATACTTGGAAGTGCTTAGCAGTCAGGGTCTCTTGTATGGCTGTAACCTTAACTGGCTATCTCTCACTACAACAAGGAAAATAGTTGAATGATTTCATTAATGTTTTGCCCAAAATAACATTTAGATGAGTTTAGGTAGTGGTAGCCTTATTCCCAAAGGTAGAAGCCAAAATTTGGAGATCCCCTTCATTATCTCATGTAAGGTATCAATCTGAAAGATCTTCAAAATAACCAGTTTTTTGTTTATTTGAGGTGATGACCCCCTCAGTAACTAGCAAACCCTCGAACTTTTAAACGTTAAGTATGGTCTGCCTGAAGATGGCAGTATTTGATTTGGAAGAATAAATCCTGGCGAGAAATGCAGCTTGGATCCTGTTTTATTATTCATCATACCATGGCACCTAAGTGACAGGCTGTCAATAATTAAAGGGAGGGTAGGAGAAGAGAGAGCACATGTTTCACAGTCTTCTGACCTGCCATAATTTTTCCTTCCCTCTCAGCGTAAAGATTCTCTAGTGAGTGTGTAGTAATAATCTATTTTCAGGCATTGCAACACTTGCATTCAAGCCTCCAGAAATCCTTACCTAGGAAATCCCTAATTTTTTCCCCCCTTTTTAGTAAATTGCCAATTAAGGTTTGCCCTTCCATGAAGTGATGAAGATAAAAATATGAGCACTATAATGTTTCCATATCACAGTATTTGTGTTTGACCATACATTGAAATTACAATACAAAAAACCATTTTGTATCCAGGTGTTTCAAGGTTAGCTATGAACCACCATAATGCAGCTACAAAAGGGCTGCAACCTTAGGAGAAAAATAAGGAGATACCTTACTAGTTATTCTCTCTAGATCTCTTTCAGTAATTCACAGAATAATTACAGTTACCTTGTAGCAAATTTCTTCTTTACAGGAGCATTAGGTGAAAAATCATATGTAAATAAACAAACAAACAAAAATACAAGTTATCTTAAACAGAAATCTTGGGCTAGTCTTATTTTCAATGTATTTATGGAAATCCTATCTCTATTATGTGTGTGTGCTTTTTTCACCAATTATTTAATTCCAAATAATTAATTTTAAAGGGTTACATGAGTGTAAGAACCTCTTTTTGTTGCCTTGGTTAAAGACTGCGCAATATTCCTGAGGTCGATACAACTTGTAAGTGGATGTAATAACTACAATGCTCCCGGCTGCTAACAGACTTGAGAAATTAATTTCTGGTATTATGGTAACGTTTTGCTATTTGTGATAGTTGCTTCCAAAGTAGAATTGTGACTCACAAACTGGGGTTTGAGTCTTGCAAGATCAGAAGAATGGTAGCTAGTGGGGTTCCACAGGGCTCCATCTTAAGTACTGTGTTCTTCAACATCTTCATAAGTGACTTGGACAAAGGATTTGAAGGTACACCAAGTTTACAGATGATGCAGAATGGGGAGGAGTTGTTGACTCCCTCAAGGGTGGTGGGGCCCAGCAGAGAGACCTCAAAAAATTGGAGATGGGCCATCACCAGCCTGGTGGAGTTTAACAAGGACAAGTTCTGGATTCTGCACCTGGGATGGGGCAAACCTGGATGTACAGATAGACTGGGGAATGAGAGGCTGGAGAGCAGCACTGTAGAAAGGGACCCAGATGTCCTGGTTGTTGTGGAGTTGAATCTGGGTCAGCAGTGCCCTGGCAGCCAGGAGGGTCAACCCTGTCCTGGGGGACATCAGGCCCAGCATCACCAGCTGGGCAAGGGAGGGGATTGTCCCGCTCTGCTCTGGGACGGCGTGGCCTCACCTCGAGTCCTGAGGGTAGTTTTGGGTGTTGCAATGTGCAAAGGTTATAAAGCTCTTAGAGAGTGTCCAAAGGAGGGTCATGAAGGTAATGGTCTAGAGGGGAAGCCATAGGAGAAGCAGCTGAGGTCACTTGCTGTGTTCATCCTGGAGGAGACTGGGAGGAGACCTCATTGGGGCCTTCAACATCCTGGCAAGGGGTAGAGGAGGGGCAGACACTGATCTCTCCTCCCAGTGACAGGACCCAAGAGAATGGCCTGAAGTTGTGCCAGGGGAAATTTACAATAGACGAAAGAAAAAGGTTTTTCACCCAGAGGGTGTTTGGGCACTGGAACAGTAATTTAGAGGCAAGAGGAGTTTTTAAAGACTGTGAAGTGTTTCGGGTGATGGCCTCCAAGCAGGATTCATAAGCATATTTTAAGAACAAAAAAACAACCCACATCACACCAATGCCATTGCCATTTCTGCCATATACTTCTAAGAAAGAGGAGCATGAAAATTACATTGTAGGAAAATTAGATTGCAGGCAGGCACAGACAGAGAATACAATCTGTCTAGGTCTACGATGTCAAAATATAGAAATAGATGCTAAAACCTTCTGAGAACAACACCTCCCAAGATAACACACCTCTGGGAGGGGGAAGTTTATAAAAATAAGTGAGAACAGTTAGAGGATTCTGTCTTGATAACCTCCCAAGATAGCAAGTAAATAGTCCATGCTAACTTTCCATGAAGATGGATGTTTGAATAATCACTTACAAACAAAATTTTAAATAAATCTTTATGATAAATTCATAGATTAATAACATAATTTGTGTAATGATATCTTCTTTTCATGTCTGGACTATTCTTCAACACTCTGTCCTGTCCACAAATGTTTGTTTCAAGTACCCAAACAGAATGGCTGAAAATAGATGTCTCACACTGCCATATTGTCCTGCCTAGTTGGAGTCTGTCTGTTAGGCTGATGGCATAAACTTAAAACCTTGGCAGATGCATGTATAGATATTAAATAGAATCAAAAATTCTATTTGAAAAGGTAGTCTTTGTAGCAATATTTTTTTTAAGCAGTGCCGACTCCCTTCAGTCTTTGTCTTTGAAAAGAAGTTGGGGCCTTTGCCAGAATTCGTGTTAACTACTGCTGGCAGAAACCTACAGAAAAAACTTGCCCTTTATCTGGAAGTAGCAGCTGCAGCACCAACATTTCAGAGAAATTGTATATCTCATTAACCTCTCAAGGTTTCATCACCTTGGTCCCACAAGAGGAATTCTGTTAAACATTAGTACTCCTGCAAAATGCATATCCCTAAAATTAAATAAATAACTAACAGGCAAATATAAAAAGTCAGAGAAGATAAGAGGCACCTTGGCAGGTTCTATTAATGCTATTGTTAGGATAGTTTCTGCATTTTGCACATTTTAGAAGGAGGGGACATAATGCTAAAGAGTTGATCTATACTGAATGAAATGTACGTATCTTTCCCATCAGTACGTCAGGGAAATGTTTGTGATATGTATTATGTGATCAGCTAGCCTAACTAGGAAAAAAGAATGCATTTCTCTTTGGATTCCATGGTGCCCAGTGACTGAGGGATGGAGAGAACAAAAGTAGTTGAATTAAAAAATGCATAAAGCAATCTTTGTATATTTCATGTGCACCTTTTAACCTTTCCTGCCAGTGTGTTTCCAAGAGAGGTAGAGATTGTTTGAAGACATGAAGGCTCTGCCTTAGCATGGAACTGTTCCAGTTGCTGTTGCAATACTGCACTGAGATTGTTGAGGGTTGGATAGACATTCCCAACTCATCAGGTTTTATCCATGTACAAGGTCCAGCGTAGCTTTGTGGGACTTTGGGTTGTAAGGTCCAGTCCTGAATTATGTACTGCAACAATTCTCCTTCACTAGAAGTTAAAATGAGCAACCTTGCCACAAAAGTGCCTCAGATGTGTAGGGACCACAGCGACAGCTGTGGACAACTGCTGCCTCCTCTGCTCCGTGCGGGACTTGCAGAACTGTCTGCTGGTTCATTTTCCACAATATCTGGCATGTGGGCATAGAGTGAAAAGAGGCTGTGATGCAGCCCGCTGGCATTAGCAGCTGGCTGTCCAGTGCCTGGTAAATGGGATCCCAGGCTGGGAGAAAGCCTGTAATGCCACTTTCAAGGAATTGAACCAGGCCACAGGCCTCTCCCACCTGTGCATCAACACTCTGTAAGTGCCCTTTTTGCTGCATAGGCTCAACTTCTCAGTCAGAGATGTGCTGTGCAGTTTGTCTACTCATGTTTAAATATACAAGGGAGAATCTGGAGAGGACAAAAAAAAAAAAAAGATTGTGAGGCTTCGTATAGACCAAAGGAACAATGAGATAGACATCAGTGAGCATTTGAACAGCTTTTCTCCAGCTATTAAAACAGGGAAAGTTTAGCTTGTTGATATAGTTTTCTTCATAAGAAAAGAAAATCCGCAAAACAATTGTCTGAAAATGTTATATAGAAAATGTGATTCTTTCTTTAACTGCTCAGGGTGTTGCAGGCACCTTGAAAATTTCTTTAGGTGCTTCAGAGGATTCTTGAAAACTGGTATCCATTGTAGATCTTCATCACTTGGGAATTTAGCCTTGAGTCTAATTCAGGTTTTGAAAGTGTGTCTTGGGCATACAAACCCAGACCATAAAAGTACCTAAGGAAAGAAGTTCTTTTGTTGTCCATATAAGTGAAAATGTACTCTTTTGCCCTTCTGAACCTGGGCAGTGCCTTCAGTGCCTGCTTTCTTCTAAATGTACATTTAATACTCTTGTTGCCATCCATAAAGTACAGTATATTCCTCTTCTGCCTGTGTGTGTTGCAGGAAACTGTCCAGCCTGCAGACAAATATCATTCAGAGGATTCAGGAGAGATGGTTCCATTTTGCAGTACAAGCAAAAAACAGCATGGCATGGCAGTGGTGGTTGTAGGAAGCGTCATGCTATTATAGGAAATCAGTAGCAAAATAACTTCTTGTCAGTTTTTGCAAGAACCAGGGCATATGCTACTTAATTTTGCAGAATGACATGACTTCTGAAATTAAGTATTTATTCATCTTCTCAAAAACACACACACTGCCTTGTTGCAAAGTGGGACTATTTAGAAGTAATTGCACAAATTGCTTGTCACATGTAATATTGCTTTACTTCTTGAGAAGCACTCTCTCAGCTGTAGTTAATTTGGACAGTAGTACCTAATATTCATTAATTAAAAATCTGTATTCCCTGTAGATTTTCCTGTGTCTTATTCTCCACTTTGTACCTTAATGTAAATTTGAGTTGTTTATGATTATGTTTCCTGGTAAATCTTCCAAATGAAGTTCTTTACTCATGTAAATGCTTTGGTTATGACATACGTGTGCAAAAGTAGCAAAGTCGCTTTCAGTGTAATTAACGCAGAATTAAAATGGCCCTATAGTGCTTTATGCTCTTCCAGAATGTTTTGTGCACTGACAAGTCTTTGAAAAGGAAACATATTGTTTTAACATCTAAGGTGCCTTGGATGTATCATGACTATTTCTAGCTAACAGTAGATATTGGAAATTATCAGTATGAAATCAAGCTGTATCAGTTGCACAAAGTGTAGTTATGTTGAATGGTGTACAAAGGAGGGAGGGACTGGTAGGAACATCAGAGTGAAGCTGTGGTTTTGAAAAGAAGACAGCCATAACCTAGTAAAGATAAAAAGAAAGGTTCACTTGGCCTGTGTAATTTTACTGTTTTTCTGCACTGCCTTCTGAGTGTTTAGATGCTTGCTGATTTAGGATTGTCGGTACTAAGTGGGCTACATAGGGCAGTACAAGTTGAAGTGTAATTATTAGGGAAGCTCTACTCCCATGGGAACCTCTACTGGAAAAAAGTCAATTAGTCCTACCTGAAACTCTTCAAGTCCTCAGGTGTAGTAATAGGTTATGCACAAAGTAACCCTGCATTTCTTTCTTAAGGCATGGGGATTTCACATTCAAAGCACTTTTTTCTAAGAGGAATAGCATTTCAAGTTAAAAAACCCCTAAACTTTTTCTTTAAAGTTTTTTTTAATATAATTAAAATCAGAGGCTGCAGATTAAAGCTTTGGTCTGAATACAAGAGAACAGTGAAATACCATAATTTCACTTTTCTCTTTCCCATTTGAGCTGGTGCACCACTTACAGGTACATTGCTACAGGAACACAGTAAGCCATGAAACTTTGATTTCTTGTCAACAAAAGTATTTTAATGTTTCTTCACAAAGCAGACATTCCAATGTGTTGTTTGCTTGTCATTTGACTTGTCTGTTGATAAGATAAATCACTTTTCCTATTTAACTGTAAAGAATTTTCATACACAACAATGGGGAACTTTTTGTAACAAATAGATGAACTGGAAAAGGGATTCCTCAGTAGTGGTTCCATGATACTTATCTTTTGTGAATTAATTGGAAAAATAAACCTCCCCTTCTCTTCCTTGTAGTTCATAGTTCTCAAACAGCTTTGCCTAAATAGAAGCTTTAATGTTGACACTGGCATTCACAGCCACAAGTAAGAGAAGGACAGAGGGCTTTTCTGCTGTCCTGGCCATTTAGAATCTTAGCCAACACTGAAATAGCAATGGTTTCAAAAGTGCAGGGAAGAAGAAATAAGAATAATGTGAGCCTTTCCTGAGTTTACTGAGTGAGCTTTACACAGCAAGTGTGACTCTTAAAGGACAAGGTGACTTCTGAAGATTAATGAACTGAGATTCACATTACCATGAAGAGAGAAAAAAGCCTGTTATCTACATGCACAGAAGGGGAATATGAGGCACAGACGGGATAAGACAGCCTGTAGTCGCATAGGAGAGCTGTGATAGAATAAGAAATAGGATACAAAATTTGCCAGTCATTTCCCACGATGTACTTACTTACCTCATTTCCCCCATAATGGGGGCTGGAAATGAATTTAGTTCCACATCTCAATACTCATAGAACCTCATGTGGGGAAAGAGAGGTGAAGTGTTCAGGACTGTCATGCTTCCCTTAATAGCACAGTCTCTGAGACAAATCTTAAAATGCTGGAGTGTTTTAAAATGTCTGAGATGATTTGACTTCATTAGGATTAAATGTTCTGAAGACTTCATGATGCAATGTGTGTGCAATAATTTGGAGATGAAAAGAGAACAGCTTCCAGCTTGAAGAGATTTATTTTGAGACTTCAGACAATTTTATATTACTTTTTGACACACAAGTTGTGTGTCAGCATGAAAGGCTTCAGACTATAAAAAAATCATGTCTTAATTAGTATGTAGATGGAAAATTATAAACCCATCCTCCTTCCTCATCTGCACTATATTTGATTTGACAGCATTTTAAAGTCATTACTGGATTTTTTTTTTTACGGTGTTATATCAGTATTTCCCAGCTTTTGATTCACAAGCAAAGTATTACTCACAAGCTCTGAAAATAGCTTTTGTGAACAAATGCATCATCTGCCCTTGCAGCTCACACTGACTGGAACTGCAATTAGTATGTTGCCATTATCATGTTACTTGCTCCACAGTTTGCCAAGGATCAAGCAAAAGTTGAAGGCAACTTATTCATAAAACTGTTTGAAAAATCAGCTCTAGTCTGGACTTAGAAACAGTAATTGTGGAGTTTGACTTTGGCTAGCTGCCAGATGACCACCCAGCTGCTCTCTCACTTCCCTCCTCAACTCAACAGTAGAGAAAATAAGATGTCAAAGCTCAAGAGACAAGATTAAAGACAAGGACATTATTTATCAGTCACCATCATGGGCATGAAACCTGCACCAGTGCCTGGGTATGAACATCCAGTGCAATAATGGACTGCTTGGTGGAGAATCTTTTTGTTCTCTGTTAGAAGTTAGAGGTTGCTCTGTACAGTGTGTGGGAATAATGCACAAAACTGTCATAAATGCCCATTTAGAATACAGTAGAATAGAACAGAATGGAACAGAACAAAATAGAATAGTGTATTTTTGTTGGAAGACATGTACATCCAATCCAATTTTCTGACCACCTCAGGGTTCACCAGAAGTTAAGGTGTGTTACGAAGGGCATTGTGCAAATATCTGTAAGGCACTGGCAGACTTGGGGCATTGACCACTTCTCTAAAAGGCCTGTTCCAGGGCCTGACCACTGTCTCAGTAAAGAATTGCATCCTAATGTGAAGTCTGAACCTCTCCTGGTGCAGCTTTGAGCCATTTGCAGGCATCCTGTAACTGGATCCTAGGAAGAAGAGATCAGCACCTCCCTCTCCACTGCTCCTCCCCAGGAAGCTGCAGAGAGCTGTGAGGTCACCCCTCAGTCTCCTTTTCTCCAAACTAGACAAAGCGAGTCTCCTCAGCTGTTCCTCACTGGACATGCCTTACAGAGCTTCCACCAGCTCTGTTTCCACCTCTGGGTGTGTCCAAGAATCTTCACATCCTTCCTAAATTTTACAGACAGAACCGCATACTGTGCAATCCCCTCTGTTGGCTGTTGGGCTGTGCTGTGTCTGATGCACCCCAGGATAGAGTTTGCTCTCCTGCTGGCTGAGGTGGAGCCTTCTGTCCACCAGCACCCCCAGGCCCCTTTCTGCAGAGCGGCCATCCAGCCAATCCTCTCCCAATTCAGGCTTGTGTCTGATGCTACTCTTTCCCAGATGCAGAATCTGACACATGTGGAATTGCACACCAGTGATGATTAGCCAATGTTCAATCTGTCTAGGTACTTCTACAAAGCCTTCAGTCCCTCAAGAGAGTCAATAGCATTTCCCAGCAAATGTGCTTGTGGTGCATCCAGCCTCTGCATTCAGATAATTGATAAATGTATGAAGTTTTACTGTCCCTAGTATTGAGCCTTGAGGAGCACTGCTGGTGGCTGGTCTTCACCTAGATGTTGCCCCATTTGCTACAACACTCTAGTCCTGCCTTTCAGCCAGTTCTGCACCCAGTTCACCACGTAACAGCTCATCTCACAGTTGGATCACTTCTTGAGAAGTGAGATGCTGTGAGTAACACAATAAAAGCTTTTGCACAGCAAAAGGTATCACATGACTGTATGTACCTTTTAATGAATATTTTTCTTCAGTGTCTTTGGTGCTCATATTCTTCAAGACACAGCAACAATCTGCAAATCAAGAAAGTTTCAGCTGAGTACCTTACTGTTTTGCAGTCCTCACAGCTTCTTGCTCTGGTGGCAAGCTCTACTTTTTAAGTAATTTGTGCAGCTGCTCATTCATTCGGAGTCTGCTGTATCTTGACAGCTGTGCACGTTCAGTGGGGTGCCTGAGCCACAAAGAAGGCACCTCTGTGCTCTTCCTGAGATTGCTCTGTGTCTGAATGGAAAAGATCATACTCTCCCTGTGGGTCTCTGCAGCATGGACTGGCACAGAAGATGATGACAGGCTAAAGGGCAAGGCCAGGTAAAGAGAGGTAGCAGAGAGCAGATTGAAACGCTGACTTCCCATACAGATTTGGAGAGTCCTGAAAGTCTGTGGCAAGTCAGGAGACCAAGAAAATATTTTATCTCAATATGAGCCTAAAGGAGATGAATGCCTTGCCAGGGCAGTGAACAAGGCAAGGAGGTATTCCTGTATGAAGTCTTTAGCTACAGTTTGTATGCGTTTCCTCTGTGTTTTCTAAAAACTTTGCCCTATCCTAGTTTGTGATTAAATGAAAGACAAACATTCAAAACAACTTTGTTGTACAGGTGGAACCACCCCAAAATTCTCATCATTGCAATTTTCATTGCAATTCTATAGGTTATAAATTAGCTACTTCTGTCATCTTGCTGATATCACAGTGCTTTCAAAAAAGGCAGTCATGCTTTTTGCGTAACATGTATTTATTATTTGTAGTCTATTTCCTGAGTATTTTGTAAAACATTTTGAAGGGACTCATTATTGGGATAGGGACATCATTAGTGAACATACCAACTGAACATAACTGAATAAGATGATCTCATTTTATTTAAAGCTTCACAGATGATAGAAATGAACACCATAGGCCAGGGGTTAACACCAGATTATTTTCTGATACATTCAGTAGCTCACAGAGAATTAAAGCAGGGATCTAGAGACAGAAAAAAACACCAACCCACCACCCTTCTACCACATTAAGTTTTCTCCTTGCATTACAGCTTTTAAAAAGCTCAATGTCTCTCAAAAACAAAGAGGTGGAAGGAGAACAAGAACCCAAAAGTTGAATCCCACTCCAAATCCCATTGGCCATAGGTGCTTGGCAGGTCTATTGCAGTGCGTAGAGCACAGCATTTCTTTTTTTTTTTTTTCCCCCTACATCACTGTATTGTTTACAGTGCTTTATTCCTTGCTGGTGTGAACCATCTGTGATGCTTGGGTCAGCTGCCCTCTTCTATTTTTTGCTAGTGTGGCCACAGAGATCCAGGAGGACATCACAGAGGATATTGGAAGACCAAAAAGGACTGCTAAATGTGACTCAAACTTTGCAATTATAGAGGGTTCGTAGGGAAAATGTGCTTGTGTGGGCCTACCCAGCAAGGTCTGCCTCCTGCTATGAAAGGAATGTCCAAAATACTGGGTTTTTTATTTTCCTTTATTAGTTTGGAAATATTACTAAATCTAGAACACAATCTGAGACTTGGTTTCCTCTCCATACAAAAGTTTGATACAACCACCCGAAATACGAGTAGGTTACATAGGATGCAAACATTTAGTCAGGGAAGTGGTTTCAACTGAACAATTTGACATAGTTTGTGTACTGGTTCTCATCAGAGCTTTATAGAGATTTGGCTCCTAATGTTTTTTTGACAGAAATACAAGGGTTTTTATGAAGTGGAATTATTTTGAACAGATTTGTTTGCTTCTTGGCCTCTTCCTTTGCATTCTTCTATCATACTCTCCTACCTCTCAAAGCTACCAGTCTTGGGACTAGGAGCAATTATGTATTTAACTGCCTTTTATATTCTTAAGGAATGTTACTGTTGTGATTACCTCAAATTAAAACAGCTTTTTTTTTTTCCTTAAAGGATATGGGATGGATTCATCTGTCCGCAATACCATTCTTCACATCTATCCTTTCTTTATAGCTACACTCTCCAAGAGTGTTCCAAATAGAAAGCAGAAACTCATACATTTTCTAGGCTGCCATTTGCAGTTTCTCTGTCTGCATTTCAAATATCTGTTATCAAGGCAATGCTATCATTGACGTAGTCATGCTGCTGCAGGCACATTATGCATGTGTAGTACAATAGTTGACCCAAAGGTGTTATTTTTGGGGTCCTTCCATTGTGCTGAGGAATTCAGAGATAAGTAACATCAAAATGTTACAAGATTACAGGAAAATTTCCAGCTCTTTGACACTCCTGAAAGTTGTGGGTGTAGTATCCCATGGCCCCGCAGGGGATACTGTAGCCTGTGCAGCCAATGCTAAAGGTCAAGGGTACATTTGTGCCCCGTAGTGTCGGAGGTACTAGGTACTGAATAAAAATGTATTTTCTACCTTTGGCAGGCAGCGTTCAGCGAGTTACACTGATATTTCAGTTAGGCTATGAAAGTCAAACATTCACACAATTAAATGACAAGGATTTCTGTTATTATTTAAAAATAGGACTTAAGGGTATATTGTTTCCTTATTTGCAGTAGTCATTGATTTGTATGTAATTTTACACATGTAACCTATGCTTACATTTTAAGTGTATATTCACTGACATTTTGTTTCCATATTTCATTGAAAAGCACATTCACCATGAAAAATGCTTTATCACCACACTTGCCTTAAATGAGTGTTAATTTCTCTTTAAAGTATTCTTTAAAGAATAATGGATTTTGGTACTGAGTAAAGTATCTTTCAAGACAGTTTCTAGATTTCCTTAGGACTGGTGTGGTTTAACCCCAGCCAGCAGTGAGGTAGGATGGGAAGAGAGAATTGGGAGAGTAAAAGTGAGACAAGATATGGGTTGCAATACAGACAGTCTAATAGGGAGAGCAAAAGCTGTACACACAAGCACAGCAAACCAAGGAATTCTTTCTCCCCTTCCCATGGCTTGGCAGATGTTCAGCCATGCCCAAGAGAGCAGGGCTGCATCACAGCAGCAACTTGAGAAGACAAACACCATCATTCTGCACATTCTCACCTTCCTTCCTCTCCCCCAGCTTTACATGCAGAGCATGAAGTGACAAAGCTTGGAATATCCCTTTCGTCAGTTGGGGTCACCTCTCCTGGCTGAGGCCCCTCCCAGCTCGTTGTGCACCCCCAGCCTTCTCACTGGTGGGGTGAGAAGCAGAAAAGGGCTTGGCCCAGTGCAAGCCCTGCCCAGCAATAACAAAAATATCCCTGTGTTAGCAACATTTTCCAGCACAAACCAAAACTCAGGCCCACACTAGCTACTGTGAGAAAAATTAACTTTATGCCAGCTTAAACTAGCACAGTACTTTTAATTTTTTACTTTTGCTTTTTTAGTTTAGAGGTGTTTCAAATTATTAGGATAATATTTGCTGTAAGTTAGTTGTCTTTTTAGAAGATTCAAACTTGGGGTTTGCTTGCTGGCACTGCATTTTTTATGTAAGGAATATATAAAATTGAATTATGATCATTCCCTCTACAGGAAATCACTAATTTTTAACTTCAGCTCTGCATTTCTGCATATATCTGATAGGTGTTGCCATACGCAAAACAAGAGACTTTGATGTTTAAAAGGAAAAAGCCTTTATTTAATTTGAAACTCTCAGACACCTTTGTTCACGTCTGCATAGAAATACTTAGGAAGAACCAGAAGTTTAAATGGTCAGCTTTGAACTATAAGAAAGATCATATACTTGTGTCTAGGATTGAATCCTGACCTCACTGAACTGAAAAAAAATCTGTTAGTAATTAACTTTAAACTGTATTTCTTTTCTGGGAGTTTGTTGCTTGAAATCTAACAGATTCATCTCGGACGAATGCTGCTTATCATTTTAGAGAGACAACAATTTGCACTTGTAAACTTACACATATATAGAGATTCTATACTTACTTAAAATTCAATGAAAGCAACTGCTTCAGATATGGTGAGCTCAAGGTTAAAGCCATATTGCATTGTATGAGACATTTGGATGAGCCATTTGATGTTGGAAAAATGTGAGAGAACATAAAAAGTACAAGTTCCAGGCTATAATAATATTGAGTTTTATTCCCTGGTGATAACCATACTTGAGGTTATAATACAAATCTGAGTGAGTTTGCATATTGAGTAAGACCATCTTTAAGTGATGATGAGTAAAAAAAAAATGTGTTAGTGGCAGAGTTTAGGCAATTTGAATTGCAGGATCAAGATATATTTCTTATCTTATGAGTCAATTCCTTGTATGAAAATTTATTGTTATAGCTTTTACCTTAGAGGAATACAATCTATAGCATTATGTAACCCAGCAACCTCAAGTTTTCAAAAAGAAAGCCATACAACTATTGATCTACGGGGACAAAGAGTTTTCTCCTTTTTTCCTCCTTCCAGAAAGGGAAGGATAGCATTTTATATTAATACAAAGGGAACTTCTGCTCTTCAAACAGCCATTGCCTCTCTGAAAGAACACCAGCCCCATACTTGTATTCAAGCAACTGTAATGCCATTTTCCACTTCACTTAATATGGAAGATTAATAGGGAAAGGTGCAGTAAGTACTGCTGTATAAGCAGCACAATACAAAATAACTGTCCCCCAAGTGTGCAGAACTCCATGGGTATGAAATGACTGAAGCAATACAAGACTGACTTACTAAGTTTAAATATGGAAGATATAACCTAAACATTGTGCCATGTCATTTCTCTCAGTGGTCACCTGCATGCTGATGTCCTGAAGTGGAGGTGCAGCTCCACAACACCAGAAGGCAGTGGAGTTCAGCAGGAGCTCAGCAACAGGTGCTGCTTCTACACCACAGTGAAACCCTGCCCCAAAATTCTCAACAGCAAAGGAATCATGATACTCTCTACAGGCATTGTGTGTGAGGGTAGTATGTGCATTTTACAAAGATTACAAAGCCTTTGTTAACAAATTCTCATTGATGGCTAAAGTATTGTGCAGTTAATTTGACAGGTGTACTCCAGCTGCCTTCACAGACTTGAGCAAAGCAATTGACATAGTAACTGATACAAGCATTTCCTCTGCCTTAACCTGTTAGTACTTCAAGGAATATTTCTAAAATATCCATGTTATGCCACAAATTAAAACCCAATTACACAAACCCACCTCCTTTGTTAAGGGGTCCCTCTCTCCATCATTCAGTAGATACTACTAGCTTTTCTTCATTTACTTCGAATTCAGTACTTAATGCTGTTTTGTTCCTTTTCCAGAAATGAGAAATCCTATCTTGTTCTATTCATTCTACCCTGCATTTAAAAAGCAGCAGGTTATATACCCACCTCTGTTTCTCCACATCAATAATTCAATTGGTTAATGGCTCCAAGTGGTGGGACTGCTGGGCTGCTGTAAGCTGTTGGGCACTGTTTGCTGCGTGCTGACTTGTCAGCATCAGTGCTCCTTTGCATTAGACTGAAGCATCAAGTAACAAACAATTTGGATTCTGCTCTCATCCTATCCCCTAAAGGGTGTTCCCTTGGAGAGGTGAAAGAATTGATTTTTCTCTGTCCAGTAGTTTTCATCTTATACTTGGGTTGCTTAAGTACCATTCTGTACCTACGTTTCCGCTGAAACAAGAATTGTTGAAAATGAAAGAGCTTTTTCTTTTTCTGATAGTGTTTTGATTTGAAGTTTATTCTGTTTTCACTGCATATTCCTGCAATAGGTTTTAAAGCAAGGCAATACATATTCAATTGAAGGACCATTTGAGAAACTTACTTGAGTTCAGGTATGTGAAGAATACCCAGAATTTCTCATTAAGTTACAATGAGCTCTAGAAAGAATTACCTTGAATACACTACTTTTTAAATATAAGGATGATTTTAAAAGGCTGGGTTCGGTTGAGCTGAGTTAGGCTCTGCCTGTAGTGTTATATGTAGGGGAGGAACAGGTGCATTCTGAGCAGGGACTCTTTTCTGCTCTTGGACATGACAAGACAGTTGTATCTTCATCAAAGAAGGAGGCTCTAGCCTTCTTTGGTAGTGTGAAAGTATATCAGTAGTGTGAAATAATTTCAGTGCATTTAATTTTCAGTCAGTTTCAGAATTGACACAATTATTTTCACAAAATTTATTTTCATTCTTTTTCCAAATTTCAGCTCACAGGAAGACTGTCCGTGTAGATTTAACAAATATTGTTCAACTACCTTTATTAGCTCAGTTTTCCTGTTTAAAGCTAAACTTTAAAGCAGTAGGCAGAAAGCCCTATATATTTTTATATATCTAAACCAGAATATTTTCTCTCACTATACTCTGCTTTGATTTTCAGGTAAATCTCTTCCAAAATTTGTTTTGAAGTTATTTCTGCATGCAACTGTCTCATGCAAAAAGGAAGCAAACTAGCTTATCTTTGTCTTTTTTTAAACTCAAAATGAAAAATTATTCAGCAACAACAGCTAAGCAAAAATGAGTTCCCTTTCTCTACTTTAGTCTTTATTTAGACTGTAGTTTTTGTCTAGAGCTGCTTTGATAGATGTTTATGACTTTTCTTTTTTTTTTTTTTTTCCCCCTAAATTTAAATAGGGGAAAAAGAGAAGTAGAGAAGTATCATGAGTTCAAGGTAGTAGAAAGGATTTGAATTATTTAAATTATATGAAGTCTCAAATGCAGAAAATAACTTTAAAATATTTTAATTTCAGACTATTGAATCACAAATCACACTACTGAAATTTCTCCTACGCAGCCTTTTTTCTGGCATAGTTTACACTGATTTTTCTATAGAGAAAAAATACAGATTACAGTGAAAAATAATAATCATAACAAGGTGGCTAGTATTTAACCTTTATCTACCACATACATCAGGACAAGATGTGAAAAGTAAGACTATGTGTCAAAAAAAAGAACATTTTGTATTTGTTGTTGTCTTTTTCTCATTGGCAAAGTTAATTATTTTTTAATTAACATCACCTGCTAAATCATTACTAAATACATGAATTACACATGTTTCCATATCATGTCCCTGTATCAGTACATTAATTTCTCTGCATTTGCCTCACATGAAAAAAATGGAGTCTCTTTTTCTATACTGCAAATAAGGCTGTATTTTCTTTCTGTTTCCATGAATTCCCTATAGTGCATATTTAAATGAGTTTTGTTCAGATAGAGTTCGCTTTCTGCATGTCGGAAGAGACATATAAACTTAGTTTGGTGTTCTCTGCTTGACAAATGTCTGCTAGCTTTTTTCCTTGGATACTTTCAGTCAGAAAGAAAGAAAAATCTTTCAAATATTTAGCAAATCTAGATAAGTCTGTCAGTAGTCCCTTTACTCTGTCAGCAGTTCTTTACACACCTGTTGTTCAGATAATTTCATCATATCCAATCCTCAACTATTTAACACTGGAACGCTATACCATCACTTTTATAAGTAAGCACAAACCCTTGCTATTTCTACTGAAAAACTATTTCAAAATACTTCCAGTGATTTATAGTTCATAACGCAGATACACCTTTGAGCATCTTATTACTATTGGTTATTCTGTCATCATTATCTACAGGAGTTTTCCCTTGCTTATTTTAATAGTCTTTCCCTACAACTTCTCCGTTTTCTGTCTTAAATCACTGTATTGACTCTTATTATATATGAACTAATCTTAATTCTATGCATTTAGGGCTTGATTCTATTCTAATATTGACCTAAGTGTGCTATTTTGGAAAAAAAAAAAAGCTAATATATACTAGTGTTAATAAGATGGAAATGGCAGAATCAAATCTGATAAGAAAAATAAGTGATCATTTAGTAAGGAGAATTATTATTTTGAACTGTAAATCTGTGATTCTTCTTACACAAAAAACTGTGGTAAACAAAAAACCAAAACCCAAACCAACAAACAAAAAACAAAAACAAACAAACAAACAAACAAAACTCCACAGAGAAAACCTGTGAAATCCTTCATTAAACCAGAATTCTGAAGGAAAGCAATCAGATAAAAAGGCAGGATGAATGTATAATAAAAACAGTTGCTTTCAATCTTAATTCTTCTCTCTCTGTTTTCTCATCAAATCTCTAAATGTTTCAACTTTTCAACCATCACTTTATTTTCATCCAAGTGATTTCTTACCCTTAAATTCTAGAAAGCTGGAACAGGGAATGCGTGACTATACAAACAAACAAAAGGCTTTAAAATTGTGCTTGGAGTCAGTCAGAGTGGGGAGATTATAGTGATCAGTTTAGCGAAATGCACGTTTTCCTTTTAGCCAGGGAAATAATAACACTGTCATTATGCAAATCAATGACTTAGAACCTCTCAGAGCACAGACAGAGCACAGTGTGAGAAGTGCTTGCACTGATATGGAGAAGTAAATAGCTCAGCATTTTAAAGTGAAGTGACAGGGGAATGATTTTCAGAAACTGACTTTTACTTCATAAAAAATGTTTTGGACTGGTATTTTCAAACTCTACCTGTCATACAGTATTTAAAATGCAGAGGTGTCCCAAGAAGGTCGCATAAGCAGAATACACAAGAAAAAAATACACAGAAAACCAGCATCCTCCCACAAAACCACCTGATGGCTAACATTACAGCCTCTGTGTACAACCAAGAAGATAATCTACTATAAACATGCAAGGTCTTGCAACATGTTTCCATCCACAGCTGTGTTAGTTTCCCTCCATTTTGTTACATGTGGGATAAGAGTGATGAGTAAAGTTGCAGTTATTATTTGGTAGCGAGTGGTAGGATTTTGGGTTTTTGGTTTTTTTTTAAGACAGATCCACTGTCTTTATTAGTTGACTTTCTTTAAGGTGAAAAGAGAAAATTGAACACACACACAAAAATTTAAATCTAGCAGCCCCCATGCTTAGCAGCCTGGCTGGCACAACAATTCCTGGGCATGTTGGCTGCCTTACGTTATCTGCTGAAGCACTCTCCTCTGTGCAAGCAATAAAAAGGGATCTTAAACCAGATTGTGTCTCTTCTCCCAAGAGCGAGATAAGAGGAAAAGTATATGGGGAATGACTGGAGGTGCAAGGGGATCCCTTGCAGACAGGAGCTCTGCTGAAACTATGAAGCAGATGTATTCGTACTCTTGTTTCACCAGAGGACTAGTGGCTGTATTATCCGTAGTCACCAGGGGTTCCCGTCCCTCTCAGCACACCTTCATCACACTGGAGAACTCCTTTTATATTCATACTTTGGGGTTATGTGTTTAATAAATGATCCCAGGAGTCAAAGCAGATGTTTGAGCTTTGTTTCCTCGCTTTCCACGTTTTCTTCCTGTTTTTAGCAACCTCTTTTGTCGGTCAGTTCTTCATAGAAGCTCTGCGCACGGGCTGCAGTTAAACGCAGCCCCGGTAGGAAGCCGCTGAGGGCGGCCAGGCATGACTGCACACTGCTTATCTGCAACGGAAGGAAGGTAATTTCTGTGCTCTTAGATCAGACCCAGCCACCAGTTCTCTTTCTCACTCCTGGTTATGACCCAGGGGGTGGGGATTGTTTCAAAAGTGCTTTTAATGTGGAAATTTTTGGAGGGTGGACGCAAATGCCTCCTGTAGATGTAAGACTTGAGTTCAAATTTCAAAGGCGGAGCATAAACACAACAGAACAAAAGGGAGCTCCACCAATCTGCCAAATTCAAGAAAGCTGGTGTCAAACAGGTAGTAACTAGGACATTTTAAATACAAGACCCATTTATCTCACTAGGAATTGTAATTCTAACTCAGCGAGTCAGAGCAATATGTCCCATAAAAAGCATTATTTTATGGGTATTTTTTCCCCTACTGATTTGCATGGTCTGATGGGAGGTAGAACAGATACCCACCTGCTGATAAAATATAAAATGCATTAGAGCTGCATTCTCAAAATCTCACTGCCACATTTAAAAGTTGTTTCAGTTTAACTCATTCTCTCAGGAATTAATTCTCTGAGAGAGGAAACAAAAAGGACAGGTGTTCCTAATTTTTGAGTATTGAAAGTGATTTTTGAGTGATAGTTCCTACTCACATATACCTTGAGATATTACAAATTTTTTGAAAACAATCACAAGAGAGCTAGTACTATTCTCATATGTTGTTAATCCCTTTAAAATTTGATAGTGTGTATAGGGCAAGAAAAAATAACAGAGATAAAAATGAAAAGATGAAATTTAGAGCAAAAACCTGTTCAAATTTTTGTAATCAACATGATTTGTATCACTAGCAATCACCAGACTTCTAGGGCTGTGCTTCAAGGTGCTAAGGACTGGGGGCTCATTGCATTAATCTCATCCATGAAGTGAAAAGAGTATTTTAGGTGACAGAGGGTAACCTATGAAAATGAAGGCAATGGATTAAAGACAAACTGGTGCAGTGTAGCTTGTAGAAAGGCCTGCAGACAGAATAGTCACTTCAGGAACTGAGGAATGCGTAGTCAAGATCTCTTTGCTATAGAAGATAAGATGGAGTTGTTTCAAAATCCCAACCCAAATATAGCAGATGTATTTTCACATTAATTTGTGTCTCAGATAATCTACAGCCCGCTTCCGTTTGTTGCAGACAGCACCTCAAAAGTTTCCAGAAAGTTAACTGAAAAGAACCCAAAAAACCTATGGGCAAACACTGGCACTGTGTGCTTCCTCCTTCTCATCCCACCAAATTCTATTTTCCTAATGTTTTGGTACCCTGTCAGAAGTGTCAAGGATCACTTACAGCAGCTGTTGTCGTTGTCTTTAGTGTTTGACACAAAGGCATGCTATTGAAGATACATGGTGTGTTGTCAAACTGCCGTGGGTACCAGGTACCACTTGCTGTCTGAAATCACTGGGTATTCCCCTGGTGACTCCAGAAGTTCTCAGGCATGATCAGTTCTTGGTATTATACTGCAGAATAAACTTAGATGTTCGGAGTGGCTTACTCCCCCTTTTGTGTCATTCATGCTCAGTGCAATTATACTGCAGGATTTTCTTAGTAGAAAACTCAGTGAATGTCAGGGTTTAGGACTGAAAAGTAATTGCAATTTCAAAGACTTTTTTAAATTTAATTTTTAATTTTTTTTTCCGAGGGGTGGAGAGGCAAGAAAATGTGTGCAAATAAACCTGTGAAATGAACCAAATTTTGTGAAACTTGGCAAGGAGTTTCTATTTTTAGTGAGGTTTTGAACATGTGTTAAACCACAGTGCTCTGCTTTGAGGAGATAGTGGATTTGTATTAACTCATTCTTACCACTTTCTTTTAGGCATGATACTTGAATCTTGTTGCCCAACTGAAGTTTGGTAACAATCATCAACTACATAAGTGTTAGTGCACTAAACCTGGGAAATATGATAAACATGCACACAGGACCTTGAGGGCACTATCAGTCTAGTCCCAAACCACTGAAACCTCCTGGAACCAGAATTAGGCAGATATCTCAGGAACTGTATTTTCCTGTTCTTGTATTGCTAAGCCAGATCAAACTGGCACCATTCGGAGTCAACTCTGAGTTTTTCATCACTGGCAATAGATACAGTAGAATAGTTGGAAGTAAAGCCCATAATCTTCAGTTTTCATAGGCAGTAGAGATGTCTCTCAAACTAAACTTGTATCCTCATCCGTTACATTGAGGCTTGAAGTTAGCAGTGGGTTCTCTCCATGTTCTGGGAGACTCTGAAGAGTTATGCACATTTCCCAAAATGTCATGCATAATTCCATAGGTTATTTAGATGCAGGCACTTTCTCCTCATGCATATCTTCAACCACTGGATCATTCATTTCTGCAGTAATTAGTTTGGGGAAGTTACAGAAGATAATGGGAATGCTAGAATACTTTAAGATGAAGGAAAATGCTGGTAAAATACAACTAGGAGTTGGAGTTTTTTGAGATTACTGGGAGGGTGTCAGGGGAAGTAACCAGCCTTTTTAGTCCTCATAGGAACCTTTACTGAAAGGGTGAGTTTGCACTAAACTTGAGCCTCCCAAAACAAATTTGTTTGAATATGAGCAAGGTAATCCATCAATAATAAAAGACAAATATGGGAACTATCTTTATGCCTCCCTGTTCATTGAGTTCCTGGATTTGAGTAAAAAAAATCTGATTTTAATGAAAAAATCAATTTTCTTGCATATGGAAATGTAAATTTGACCACAAGTAATTAAAATATTGAAATTAATATTCTCTGTTTTCTGATGCATACATGCAAGATCAATATGTGACAACTAATATATGCCTAGCCAGGCAGATATTCATAGAGGTCATTTTAATTTCTAATCTTTACTTTTGCCTCTCATCTGGTTTTACTAAGCTACCTGGAAAAATATTAATTAATGTTTTTGCATAAGATCCAGATCCAACTTTGAGGATCAAAAAATTATGTCAATTAAATAGAACATTCAGATTAAAATTACCACACATTATCTCTTGCCTTTACCACATTCATATGAATTAAAATTTTTCCAGGCATGTACACAAGAAGAAACTTCTGCACTAGGAAAAAGCAAGTACCTACAAATAAACCTCACTCTTAAAATTGAAGAGCAGAAAAGTAATTTCAGGTATTAGGCTCTGCCCAACCCATTAGGTTGACAATATAAACAAAATTAAAATTCCCTCCTGGCATCATCTTGCTTTTTGAATGTATTATGTAATTTTTAAATTGTACTCTCTAATAGTATCTAGTTCTAAATATAATTATTCATTATTGTCTAGTCAAATTTTAGAGCAATTGGCATGCATTCTAGAAAAACCAGTACCACTCAAAGCTTTTTTAACTGAGTGAAAAAGCATTTGAAGTCTATTCCTTCCTGACATTTCAGGTTTATCAGGAGGTTAATTAGACACAGTTCCAGCATTGCTTTAGGGCACAGCACAACAGGCCAGTTTTTATCTACTTGCAGACTTGGATACCTTAGGAGACACCAGCTGAAGACCTATGTCAGGTTTAAATTGTCTTTTCTCCTGCGCACTTAGAAAATGTAGTGAAATTCTGTTCCTCAGCATAAACTGCTTGGGCAAAATTGTGTCAGTGATATTCTGCTTATGGCCAAAATGGAGACAATATTCGTCTCTTTTATGTGATGACTTTTAGTCTCAGTAAAATTTGTAACATCCAGATGTCTGTATCCAGCAGATCCTAGAGAGTTGTGCAGTGTTGTGTTTCAGCTCAGTCGTTGCCAGCCTTCTACTGCATTTATGCTTGGACAAGCACAAAGGCAAGAACAAAGACCAATTTATGAAGCTATTTTGACCTGGTTTTTCTTCATAAGACATGGAAAGCTAACATTGCATCACAAAAAGCTGAAAACATACATGAAGAAGAATTTCTATATCTTGTCTGTGAAATTCTAACCTTGCTTGGCACTAATAAGAGGTGCAGAGGCACAGGTGAAAAGCACATTTATATATTATCTCTTCTGTACAGTACAATCCTAAATTGTTTCTTAATGCTATGACAACTCTTTTTTGAGGTGATAGGGACACAAAATGTTTTTCTTGATACATCTCAGGCATCCAGTTATCATCTTGTATGTAATGCTGAATGTTAGTAAACCCAACTAGCATGCCACCACTTTAATTTCTGTGGTTTTGTTTCTTCATCATGTTCATTTTTGTGGACATTTCTTTTGGTGACTAGCTACAAATACCATACTTTGAGGTTTAGAGTAGAGGTGATGCCTTAAAGAACGTAGAAATAAGACAACATTATTTTGAGATAATATTGGCATAGGAGGTAACATAAAGGCTGGTCTTTATTGGAGGTCTCAAGGGGCAGATATGGAAAATGCCCACAAAAGCCCACCAACATGGGTTGGAAACAGTTTTTATAAGTTTAGCAAATTAGCATATTTGACAAAAATCACCAATTAGGAGCTCAAGTGATGACCCAATTCTCCCTCCAGCCCAAGCCCCTTCTAAGTCCTTCCCCCTCAGATGGAAACTGAACTCATTGATGAAAATGTGTCTTGAAGAGCTGCTTTTCCACCTTGGTTTCTAAGGAGAATCAAGATAAGATAAGGGCTTTGGAATGTGTTTTGTCTTTCTCCCTATCAAGGCAGGGAGAAGTACTGAGAAAAACACCTATGAATGCAGTAATAGTTTACAGAGTTATGAATATATGTGTAAAAAATGAAGAGACTATATAAAAGAAAAAAGGCAAAGATCAACAGGCATCAGAGATGCTGTATATAAGACCTTTGTGGAAAAACTCTTCTGTGCAGTATCATTCTGCCAAGAAAATGGAAGAAGAATCTCTGAAATTAAAACTGATCTCACCTCTTTAACTATTAAGATTTCATGTGCTCATGTTTTATTGAATTAACATCCCAATAGATACTGCAGAAATTTGGTTAGTAAGACTCCAGTCAACATCATGGGGCAGAGACAGTGCTAAACAGTAGTAAAAAAAATTAGTTATTTTTGTAGGACAAGTTAGATAACTTTTTTTTTATATATACACCTCTCTTTTAAAGTCTTCTACCAAAGTAAGTGTGGAGTCCAATCTTGTTTAATTTTAGAGAACAGGGTTTGGAGATAAAATGCTTCTTAAGTTGTTGTTTTGTTTTTTTTTCTCAGCCTACATCATTAATATCATACACGCCTCCATTCCAGGTGGAATTATTTATCAGTTTTATTGAAAAAACAGGCTAGCACACACAAATTCAAAGAAATATTTCTTATGTGCCATAGATAGGGTAAAATATAGACCATAGGCTAGAGGAATGCCACAAAACTCAGTTCAGTAGAACTACAGAGGGGAAGCATCCACCGAGTCAGGAGGGCATTGGCTCCTATCACTACTGCTGGTGCTTAGAGGAAAAGCACGTGATTCCCCTGTCATCATTGGCTGCAAGAACAAAGCCTTGTGGTTCCCATGAGAGGGCACTGAACAAGTACAGTGGTGCAGGTTAGTGGCAGCACAGAAGCCTGGATTTGGGCACTGCTATTTCATGAACCAGGGCATTTGCTGTGTTTGAGATGACTCATGTTCCCAAGTAAGACACAAGGCCATGAATGACACAGGGCAGGTTGAGCTGTCTCCATCCTGAACCTCCTTCACAGAACAGCTACTGAAAGTTTTGAAGGCAAAACTTTGGTGCAAAGTGGAATCCAGTTGCCCCAGGACAAAGATGTTTCTTCCCTGGGCTGTTTTTTTACTCAGAAAGCCCTCACATGTATGGCTGCTGTGCCCCTCAGGTTTTCTCAAGAGGAAAAGGAATGTTCATGTTGGTCTCCTTGGAGAAGATACAGAAGGTTTTCAAAAGAGCACTGAAGGTGCTCTTTTCCTTCTCTGGTACCTGCCTTCCTAGAAGGTGCCCGCCTGTCCAGATGATTGTTTCTCCTCCGTCTCTCTTCTCCAGCACATCCCCATTATTTTGTATTCTTAAAAATACATATTGTTTTAAATACTACAATAAGGCTCAACAATTACATTTCGTAAGAATGCATCATTGTAAGTCCTTCTTAAAGAGCATGTGTTTATCCTGGTTAAAGAGTTTATCATTTCTGTCTGCTTCAAAAAAACCCAAAATAAGACTATCCTTTTAAAAATCTTTTTAAAGAAATTTTTTAAGACCTGCATAGTTTTAAATACATAGAAAAAATTAGCATTAATGACTAGGTTAAATCGCTTTATTGATTAGCACATATAGATTTGAAAATAGAAATTGAGAAAACAAAAAATTAACAAAATAATGTTTTCAAAATAAAAGGGTGTTTTCAAAATAAGAAGGTAAAACCCCCCTCAGGCCTGTAATGTCATTAAATTTCTCATTTCATCTAATTTTTATAGGATCAGCAACTTGGAAAAATTATTATTNTACTAGTACTACTACTATTACTCAGGAATCCTGCTCTGAACAATATAACAATATTATCTGTTTTTCAATGCATGAGTGAGTGAGTTAGGACACAACTGAAGTGGTTCAAAAAAGAGTTGTGCAGTTCCACTGAATCAAATTGTGACAAATGACTTTCAAAGTCTTCATGTTGTCTCAAAAGAAATACTAGAGCACAATCCATATTTCTTAAATTATTTTTAACTTCAATAATAGTATAATCTTGATCTTCTGCATGATCCAAAATTCTATTTTGAAAGTAGATTAACTCTAAACCAAGTGGGTTTTATTTGTATCCTTTTGTACAACTTACTTAATTGCCTTTGCAAATAATAATTTTTAAATCTTATAATGCCTTAATTGGGTTACTAACACTTACCATACTGGCACAAGACTAAAAGGCTGTTTTTCTGCATTGAATCTTCTTTAAAAAAAAAAAAATTGAAGCTTTCTTTTTTATTTCTCTTTTTTTGGGGGGTGGGGAGGGGGTCAGGCATAGAGGAGGGTTTAAAATCTCCTTCTGTGTTCTGTTTTTTATTTCTTTCACAAGGTCTACCTACAGTTTTACTGTAAAAGCAATGACAGTAAAGGAATAATTTTCTTTTGGCATGAGAATTGGAACTGAATTACCTACATTATTGCTTTAAATCTGTATTTTAACTTTAGTTTAGTGTTTAAATTAATTTGCAATGTTTATGTCATCTGGATTGCATTAAACAAAAAAAGACAGTAGCTATAATTATTTAGAAATTAAATCCACATGCTGCAGCGCATGGTTTTGTATCAGTTACAAGCCTGTCAGTGTATCCTTCTGAATATATATACAAAGTTGCTGGATGTATTTAAAAACATCTGAGATGCAAAGAATTTGACTTTCTATGGAGTGGGAGGAATGCACGTGCGAACTACCTTAATCTGAGAAAAGAAATGTTAAAAATATAGAAGGGAATATTTTTTCCATGAGAACACAAGTGCAATTATTTCTTTGCTCTATACAGTTTAAGGACGGATTCCTAGCAATTAACAGATATTGTTTTCTTACACAGATATTCTAAAAGTGTTTTTTTTCTTTTTGTTTATGTCTCATGTCATTTTTTCTCTCCAAATTACCTATTCTTCCTGGTATGACAAATAGACAAGAGAAAAAGTGTATTTCATCCAAGGTGATGTGATGGATCATATTGTCCTAAATGTTCCCTGGTGGCATTCCTGCATCACAGAAATATTACTTTCTCTCATTCCTCTATGGTGAGGGGAACACGGTTGGAACTGATGCTTAACAATTAGATTTTTGAGGCACCTCATGTTTTCCAGCTTGACTTTGGCTGACAATGTTCAAGACAATGTAACAGACACTGAAAATTTGAATTGTTTCAATTTGTCCTCTTTTTTTTAGAATAAAGTTTTAGATTATTTGTAGAATAAATTTTTAGTCCATTTTAAATTAAGCTATATGGCACAGTTTAACACAAAGCTTTAAAAATTCTATGAAGATTTATATTTTGGAAGTTGTTTCCTCTTGCACAGAAATTTGGTATACTTTGTTATTTTCTCATAAGAGGGATGTATGTATAAAAAGGGAATTATCTGCAATGTTCTCAAACAATTTGTTGCTCTATGACCCAGACTTAAAACACTTGCATTACCAAACTAGGATAAAGACATCTGAAAATCTGTCTTCTCTAAGGATCCTGTTTTGTTTGTAGGATCTTGAATGTCTTCAGCTTCCAGTTTTACCTGTACCCCTTTTTTTGTTGTTGTTGTTATAATAAAGAGTTTTGCTGGGTTAATAAGTCCTTTCTACTTTCATTCCTTCCTCTCTTCCCCACAAGTTCTGGTCTGTTTTCTTTTTTGTTGTTCCCTATTCCCTCAGAAATTACTGAGTACTCTTTAATCAAAGTGGGGATTTTCTGGGAATAGGTTTAATAGTATCTTCTTCTGAATAGGTTTTCTGGAAGAGAGACTTTTTATAAGACAGGCAGCCCAAGTTGCAAAGCTGCCTTCACTGGAGTATTTGTGTTGTACGAGGATAGTGCAAAGAGTGTGGACATCCTTGATTTTTCCTGATGCCTCTGCATTCTTTTACTCAAATGGCACAGTAAACAAGTTATTCACTTGCAGAGACAACAAAACTTTTGTTTTATCATGGGGGTTTTTTTTGTAACTTTAATCAGTGTTGTCTCTCTTCTGGCACCAAACATTTCCATAGTATTGACATCATGTTTGTGGTGAGGGGGGAAAAAAACCCACAAAGAGAAAACAAGTTTATTTAGTATATTCTGTTATTCAGTACTTGAAACTCTACTGCCATTTGTCAGCATCAACACATTAAGGATATATTGTGGGCATGAGTATCTCTGAGAAACCTGTATTTCTAATTCCTTAGTGCAGGTCTTCCTTACTTTGTCAGTGAGCCATGCAGGATCCTCTGCTGCCAGTAAATAACAGGTTGAATGCTCCTCATTTTCCTCTTCCGACAGGATCACCCTGACAAGAAGATGCCTGTGGGTACAAATCTTCAGACTCAGTGCTGTGCCCGTTGCAGACCTGATAGTCCACACAGCCAGAAGCAACTACTCAAATAAGAGGATGAAGAAAGGAGAGTTGTAATCACCATTCATTGGCTTAGAAATGTCATGCCAGTCGCATTTCAGTCATTGTGTGATATTAATACAAATCAGCATATATTACCAGCCAGACGTGTTCACAACTGTTCTAACAGCTCAGTGCCTCCAAGCTAAATTGATTTCATCCCTTAGACACCCATTAACACTTCTCCTTCTCATTTAGATAATAGAACACAGTTGTTCAGGGGTGTTTATGAAATGACATTAATTTGATTGATAAGTGACCTTGACTGAATGAGAATATATGCTTGCTGGAATTTAAACGATCACTTTCCTTTTCAATAACCTTGTCAGAATTACAGACCTCCAAATCCTCAAATAATTTAAGTAATCACAATCAGTAAATACTGATTATTTTTTTCTCTGAGAAGTGTGTTTGGGAGGATCAAGCTTTAAAGTAGGTTTTGGATACTAATATTATAATTGTAGAAGGTACTGAAATAATCTGAGAATGATCATCTGCTTTTAAAAATAAATCAGTGTTTAATTATTTGGGTTTTGCACCTTAATCCATTTTGAACAAGTCACTGGCTCTAGTAGGCCATTTTTACTAAGATGAAATGAAATATTGAAGCTTCCTATATTGTTAATATTATACTGAGATAATCTAGCCATGATTAATTAAGAATATTGGAAACCTCTGATACAATGCCAGAAAAAAAATCAGTTCAGTGTAGGAAGCTTTTCTAGAGCTGCATTATGAGAGTTTTTCAATAATGGATTAAACAGACTAAATAATTAAAATGTCATTTGATTGAAATCAGACCATTCTCCTTGTAGTTCAGCATTACATCCTGCAACAGGCAAGACTGTCTTTTCAGCTCTCGATATGAAGTCAGTCCTTCCTTTGCTGTACATAAATTAAAAAAATGTGTCAGAATTTAGAAGCAAATGACAGACACTGACTAGAATATTCATCTTAAGAATATAATAAAAATCTAAGGTTAGGGTTTTCAGGGATGCCTGAAAATAGTTAAAATCAAAATATTAGGGAAAAACTACTGAATCTCAACTTCCTTTGTTCCAGGGAAGGTTCTTGGGATGTGAAGATGCAGCCACTATGAGTGTTCACCCCAAATACAATCCCCTGGTGGAAGCCCTGACCATTCTCATTGTGCAGCTGCTGTTTTTCCTGCTGTTATTCTGAAGAAGGACGTCTGAGCAGTATCACCTCTGTCATAGCAGCCCCAGCTGCAGCGTTTTCTTAGGTTTCCTGAGGCATTTAGGTGCCCTCGACATGAGGCTGGATATGAACAGTCTGTGGGCCAGATGTAGTTCACCAATCACGAGCTGGACAGTCAATTATTTACTCCGTTGTGATTAACCATTTTACAGCCCTTTTGCAGTCTTTCCTGCTAAAGCTGATTAATATATTTTTTAAAAATATTATAACAGTGAAATGCTAACTGAAATAGAAGTTTTCAGGTTGCAAGAGCTCTCAAGTGCAGAGGTTTCATGTACAGCTGGAAGGCCTCAGCAGTGGGAAACCCATCCCAGCATATTCCATGGAACTGAAAGAGTCTAATCCTGGCTGGAGGTTACAATGAGATCAAACATCAATTGCCTGATTTCTCCTTTAAAAATTTAAATGCAAAGGTGTCATGGTTTGAGGGGAAGTGAGTTTTTCAGGAAGCTGAGGTCAAACCAATCAGTGACCCGATTTGGATGTTGACACCTTTGCTGACCACTGAGAAGTTGGACACGCCTCTGAGGACACAAGGTGTTAAAACCAAGGACTCCCAGAGGCTCTCCCTCTTTTCCGGCTCTGTTTTCAGCGGAGAAGCTCTCTCCTCCCCTGCCCACGTTGGGCGGGGGAGGGAGAGCCAGGTAGGCCCGGGCCCGGTGGGGGGAAGAAGAGAGAACGGGACGGGAGCTGGGTCAGCCCATCCAGGATGGAGGGGTGGAGAACTGGAGAACTTTGGAGGTGCCTTCTGTCCCCCGTCCGTGTCC
>VZDJ01000006.1:607526-627141 GCA_008694505.1 Cyanoderma ruficeps
CTATCTGGTTTTGAGTCCATGGACGGTGGTGAGAACACTGGACATGGAAAGGAGGGTGTCACCCTGGTAGATTTTCCGGGTGGGGCCATGGGTGACATGGGAACATGAGAGGATGGACCTGTGTTCCCTCTGGGACGTCTGTGGTGTGAGAAAAGACTCCTCTCTCCTTGGTTGGATTGAAGATTGTTTTTTTAAGGGATGATGATTTGGATTGGGGAACCCAGGGTTGTGGAAGGTTTAAGCAAGTAGATGAAAGTAATGTTCCTGGTGTCAACTGTTAAAAGCATGAAAGGATGGAAATTGGGGGGAGGGGAAGAAGTGTTTTGGAAGGTTTTTTTTTCCCTGCCTTTGGGTGTTTGGGTTTTCTTTTCCTATTGTCTATTGTTTGCTGCTATGTAGGTTAATAAATTTTCTTTTCTTTATTTCAAGTTTTAGGCCTGCCCTGCTCTGTCCTTGAGTTTTTGACCACATCTCACAGTAGTTGATTAAGAAAAACATACACTCATGGGTGCATTGGCATTCGACCAGGGTCAACCCATGACAAAAGGCTAATTTAGAAATATTTTCCTCGAGTTTTCCAGTAACTGATATAAATTATTTCCATTGTATGAAACAGCTGCTTATACTCCATCTCATTTAAGTGAGAGACAAATAGAAGCAAAAGCATCCAAGAGTCAGTTCAAAGTTATTTTCATAGGTTAATTTAAGGGGGGGTTTTCAGGTAGCATGTTTTCTCTATCCCACTATTATACCTCTTTCAGTAATTTTCTCTCTGCTACTAGAACTGAAAGAATCAATCAAGTATGATTCTCAAGGTGTGTTGATCACACCACTGGCTCTAAACAAAAAAACAGTTACACTAATCAAGGGTCTCACATAATTCACAGTTCAGCAGCCCCTGTATGAGGTACACTTCTCTCTTCCTAGTGAGCAGTGCTCTGTAACCTGCTTCCCAATGGCTAAACCAGTAAAAGTGATAATGTGTCTTCAAGGACACGCTGGGCCTGGGCTGCACTGGAGCACCCCTCACCGGCCGCAGCACCAGTGTCACAGGGTTTTCAGGTTTGGGGTTTGCACCCCCCAGGTGAGGGGGAGATGCCAGTGTTGTTAAGAGAGGCTGGGAGGAAGAAGCCAAATGCATTTAACGTTCATGGCATGAAACTTGACAGCCTCAGGTAAAGCTGAAGACTTATCTGAAGACCAGACTGTAACACTAAAAAATGGTTAAGAGAATAAGATTGTACATAGACACAGTTGGCATAACATGAGACAGTGAACATGGAGCAAATATACTTATTCAGTTGCTCCAGTGTTCAGGAAAACAGGAGTTAATACAGGAAAGAAAAAATGCCAGCCTACTGTTGAATAAAATAAGAGTTGCAGAAAGCGCATCAACACTCTTTGTCCTAATTAGAAGAGCTGGCAATACTCCAGTCTGTTGTCTAGTTTGTTGGGTCAAAATTGTTAAAATTATTTGAATGTAATGCAAAAGAAGCATCATATTCAATATGACAATGATTATTATAATAATATTTTTACATGTAATGCATAATTATCTCTCACAATAATTTTGAACTGGCATGGTACAAAAGATGTGTTTTCATTGAGTTTAAACATGGTCTTTTTGGGCTCACAGATTTTTATTAATTTTTTAAAAATTGATCTGACATCATGGTATTTGTGCTTTCACCTTGATTGCTACAGGAATTGGCTTCTTTAAAGAATTTTCGGGAAAGAGATGGCAAACTAAATTATAACTTGACATGCAGGAATAGACTATTATGGACTAGTTTGTTCACATGTATTATTGCCATGTATTATTCTCACTGATCACAAAGCCTTCAGGCTGATTTTCAGCTGCCAGATGCAAACTCACATTTAATTTTGCTATTGGAATTTTTGAAAAGGTGAAAGTTATTTGTCTAACTTGTGTTTATGAGCTCTTTTAAGTTACTGAATGGTACTTGAGTACCTATTGGATCACAATGATTGCCTATCCAGGCTGTGAATGTTCATGATGCCCTGCTTTCTTCTGCTGTGAACAATTCAGATTGGTTGCCCAGTTGAAAGAACTGATGTCTGTATCCAATCCAACAACAGATGGCATCATTTTTATACTTTTCCCAGCACTGATGTATCGTATCACAGCACATCTATGAGGAAAGATTTTAAATTGAAGCTATTGTGAGAGAAGACTGCTGGGGTCTTGAAAAATTAATCATTTTATTATCCTGAATGATGTCTGAGAGGAGGAAAGAAAAAAAAGCATGTAGATTCTATAAACTCAATTTTATCATCGGAGCCTGAGGTATGCTTGAAATTCCACAGGCTGCACATATTTAGCTGAAATGCCTTCTTCCTGAAAATAAAGGTCTGCACTCAGCACTGGTGTGATTCTATTTTTGCCTCAGCTTTTCCTCATTTCTTAACTCTGCCCCAGCCAGAGCCAGCGCACTCACTCAGCCCTGCTTCTGCATGATAAAATCCTCCAACATCCCCTCCTTGCTATGGCCAGCACAATCGCTTGTAGGGACATCCTGTGGATAAAAGCTTGGCACTAATCTGACAAAAAAAAAACTTGGCAAAATAGAAATTTCAGCATTCAGAGTAATTTACCATTTAATCTACCACTGAGTAACAAATCAGGATTTTAACATGTACTTAGTTTTCTGTAGTGCTGATTAATTCCTAGAATATCTTTGAAGGAAAAAAATATTGCCCTCAGTTCATTTGCACATGAATTTATTCTTGTGCCAGCTTCTTGTGCAACAAATTTTCAGAGAAGCTGTAGTATATGGAAGACTTAAGTCACTTTTGTGGAGTTCTTCTGTCTTTTTTTTTTTTTCCCCCATGTATAATCAAGGTTTTCATTTTCTGTGTAGATATAAAAGTCACACCAGAGGTCTGCTCAGTCAGACTGAAGGTCCACTAGCTCAGGACCTCATCTGCAGTGGTAGCAGACAGAGAGTGGGAAGTATAGTAACATTTTTTGAGAGTGAAAGCTCACTGAAGAACAGTACTGGCTTTATTTTGAGAAACTCATTAAACTCTGCTGGATACTCCAAAGTGTTTCCTCTGTTTTATCAGAGAGAAAAAAGAAAGTTATTTACCAAGAGACCAATGGTCCTAGACCTATGCTGTAACACTTTTCTCCTGAGGAGTAGTAAGAACTTGTGGGAACTGAGCTAACTGGGATGGATAATAGCTTAGCCCAGGTAACTTATGCAAAAACCATAAACCTGAGACCATGGGAGGCAGGACACTCAAAGGATGGAAATTAGGATGCTGATGGCATCATTCCAAAATAGTTCATGTCTCTGGTTATGGTCCTTTGTTGGTTTGGGACCTTTGACATGTAATGTCTTGTCCCTGTCCCGCATTTGAGATTGGACCCCTGCTCTCAAATAATCTTATATATTGTTAAGTTGGCCACATCTCCAGGTCTTTGGATGCTCCCTCTTAGACCATGCCACCATTAAAGTTATTTTACCACCATTAAAGTTTTGTTTTTTCAGGCACTCCATTGTTCCCTTCCATGTATGTTTTGCCACACTCTGCCTGGCCAGACTGGACCCGGAATCACAGTGCTGACTGTGGAAAAAACTTTCCTTCCAACTGCAGGCTGACCAAGCTGTGAATGGGATAAAAAAAATATGAAGCAGGAGGAGTAAATTGGTAAGTGGTATAAGCTTTGCATGACTTGGAAGGAAGCTTATTTGCCTGTAATGATTGAGACTGAACAGCTGGACTTGTCAAAAGTCAAAAACGAGTTGGTTGATAATTTGAACAAATGGTACTGGAGGCAACAAGATCATTTCACAGGTAGAATAACCACTTTTGGAAATTAACACATTCCAAACTAGCAATATATTATGCGTGATGCACTTCTCCTAGACCACACAAGTTTGCAAAGGATCAGACTAGTGAGCAGATTGAAAGGATTGACTAAAAGAAAAAGCCACTCTTCTTTTGAATTTTCTCTGAATTCATCACTCTGATGAAAGTGATGAATTCAAGGACCATTGTATTCACAAATTATCTCCTTTTTAGAGCTTCCATGGACTGCGAGGACTCAGTAGCCACAGGAATATTGACAGATATTGACAGATATTGAAAAAGACTCTGTGGTATGGTGGATATCTAATTTTTTTTCCTGAAATCCTAGTGTGTAACCTTTCTGGGCATACAAGGTGCATAAGAAGACCACGTTACACATGACATGCTCAACATCTAATTTGACAGAAGAAGCCGTTCCCTGAAAAGTCTTTAAATTTCTATGTATGTGATTCCAAGACAAATTCATTGAAGCCCCAAAATGTGTCTGGGCCCTTCCCTCCAGTTCATTCTTCAAATAAAAATTGCACAGTAAATTTTAAGCAATCTCAGGTAGCCACTGTCCTTTGTCTTTAGCGATCTCTCTTTTCTGAGACAAAATGAAGAGGCATCCCAAAAATATTGCTTAATCCCTTACAGCTAACTTTCTCAGTCCTTTTTAGGAATTTCCTGATGCTTCTGTCTTGGGTCCAAGAAATGAATAAATTTAGTGTAAAGAGGCAAATCCATGCTGCTTTTTATGCCTGTGTTCTCAGTTTTGTGGCTTGGTATTAGAGAGGTTCTGTTCATAAATCTCTTGTGCAAACAGCTCAGCATCTTCATTTGCTCTTCATCAGTTCAAAAGGAGCCTCTATATGTAGTGCTCTCTGTGTCCCTGCTCTGATGTTTCTTTAATGAATTGAAGGGATTGAATCTTTGGATTAGAACAGGCAATTAAAGACTCCTCTTATAACTTAGAGTATATGTCAAAAAGTAGAAAACTGATCTTTTTCTGATAAGCATATTTTCCTAAAAATAAAAAATTACTGAAAAGTAATTCTTCTTTTTATATCTATACTGTATTTCATCTATGCTTTAAACAAAAGAGCAGCTCAGTCACTAAACTTATTGATTCCTCAGTTGGAATGATCAACCAACATCAGTTGTCTTTAATTTCAAAATTAAAGAGCTTTGGTAATTGTAGGAAATGCACTACAAAGAGGTTTCTCTCATGTGTGACAGACTGAGCATTCCTGAGATAGAAAGTAGACCAGGAACTCTGAAATGCATGATCAAACAGCTGTGGAAATCTATGAATGATTCTACCAACTCGCAGGTGCTTCTTAGCAAAATTCTGGTAGAAGTCACTTATATAAGACAAAGTCAACATACTCCACAGTCAGTTGTACACTGAGCAGGACTGTAATACAGCTCACCTTTGTCAGCCACATTTTAAATTAAAGGTTTGGCTTACAGAGCAACGGAAGCTCAGAAACTTCCTTCTGTTTTGCAACTCAGCTACTGGGCAAAATCTCTAGAACAAGATCAAGTTAGACAGCTGGGAAAAGGATGTTTTGAAGCCCTGCAGTAAGGTTTGTCAGAGCTCATCTGCCAAAGAGCTTGAGGAAAGTAGAACACCTAGGCACAGTGATTCATAGCAGTTAATAACTCAACATTTTAGGGAAGCTTTCCTCTCCATAGGCCTATGCTAGAGCAAGCCTTGAAAAAGGTAGAGACTTGAGTTTTCCTAGACCAGTGGAAATTTGCTTTTAGATGACTTTAGAGTAATCCATGGAAACGTTCATGGAATTATAAAGAACGAATGCCCCAGCTGGTTATAACCAGCTTCATATCTCAGCAGTTTTTAATACTAATGAACAAAAAGCTATACTTAGATTGTGACAATGCTTAAATTATAAAATTGCTCCTATATTTTATAAGTAAAAATACAGATATATGTGGATTCAAATGTTTTTAGAAAGAGAAGGAACATGTAACTGCTTGCAAACTCTTTTGTAAAGATGCAAGATTGTGAACAGACTCAGTGGCTGTTCTGTCCTTAAACTTGTGGGTAGCTTCTGCATTCCTTCATTTGAATACGGTATGTTCATTGGCCTGAAATTAAGTAATTTTTTATTTTGTGATACAAGGGTAGGTGATGACATAGCAAGGGTAGGTGCAAAGGACATAGCAATGCTTTTGTAGCCAGCTCCTCTCACTAAGCCAATCTTGGTAAAGAGGGGATCCATCCAAGTAATTTAACAGATGTGAGAAAAACATCTGTGTGCACAGGATGCGTATTTAAAATGGCTTTCTAAAGCCCAGCCATTTTCTTTTTCCAATTGCTACATCTTGATGACAGACCTATAATAACTAACAAGTGAAGCATTTAGTAGAAGATAATATTGGACTGCAGATCTAAGACAAACTTAGCAATTTCTACTGGTTAATGAATGTCAAATCTTGACCTAGAGGTTACAGTTGCTAAAGTGGAAGAAATTTTATTTTTCTTTAAATCACATTCACAATTTATTTTCCCAATTCTATCCCTCTGACTAAGCCACATTGAAATCTTAGTGTCTCCAGCCTACTTTCATACTGTTTTAATAATTAATAAGAAAGGTTTAGTCATTTGAATGTGATTGAATAAGAAGATGCTTTAAATGTTCAAGCATCATAGCTTCTATTAAATGTTAAACCAGTCTAAAAGCAGCTTGGAGAATAATTCACAGGCCCTGGGTGAGCAAGATGCCTGTGTGGGTAACTTTTCAGAAAGATGGACAGCATAAACTATGGAATCCAGGTGCCATTTATGTAAGTGATTTTCTCTATTTAAAGACATGATCAGTTCCCCCTGGTTAGTGATTCTAAGCTTTACTAGCTTTCAAGTTAGTAGCCCTATAAGAAAGACTGATTCAAGTTAGTCTTAAAGAAAAATTGCAATACAGTTATTGTAATTGCAATTCACTAATACACTTTTAATTAATTACTTCCATAAACCTATTATCAGGGATATAATTGAGTAAGAATTGTGCATAAAACCTGGAGATATATTCTACTCCTCACTCACTGGGAGCATTCTGTCTGAAAGCCTCCTGGAAACTCCCTGGTCTTTGACAGCATAGAGTGTCTCTTCTTTCTGAGGGAGACCCAGGCATGCATATACCTATCAAGCAGATATATTTCACCATCAAACTCTACCACAAACTTAATGTATAGGCAATTTCAGCAGTTTTTGCTGTTCTTTTTTGCAGTGTTTAAAGTTTGTGTCTCTTTGTAGGTTGTGACTATGTTTGGTGTGCAAATAGTTGGATTAAGTACCCACCAACCCTGCAAGGTCTGTGACATGGATCCAGAGAGAGCTGTGGTGGTGGGGTGGGAGCTTGTCAGCATTGGAAAAGCTGAGCTTTATGAGGAGAATGCAGAGAAATCAATGTTAGGTATCCTGTCCATGCTGGTGTCAGCAACTGACACCATTATTGACCTTATATTTCTCTTGTATTAGACCGCAGGTTACCTGACATTTGGAAGATTACAGTTTTGGGCTTAAGTGGCTTATTATGGCAACTACTAAAATTAAAAAAAAATCCATTTGTGAAGTCTCATGTGTATCTTGTGAGACTGAGTTCTGTTTTCACACACAGGTAATCAGATATAATAAGCAATCATCCAGTTCTAAACTCATACTTCATCACAAATAAACTTGTCACATTACAAAATAATGAACAATATAGAATGCTCTCCCCTCATCTTGAATCTAGTTCAAGAATTTATTCTTTAGGATTTTCAAAATTTTCAAAGGTATTTTAGTACTGGTAGAAAAGCTCCATGAATTTCATGTCATTCAGACTGGTAATTAATGTGTTTTTCCACCCTACATGTTATATACTGTTTGCCATGAGCTGCTCACCCAGTACTTCAGTGACATTTAGTGATATATGGCACTTATATGATATATAAAAGATAATGCTCTGTGCTTTGACTGTTAAAAAATAATCCATTCAAGATAACTTTGCTTCCAGGCTGTAAATAATTTGACAAATATGTGACATATAGGCCACATCCTATTTCTTTCTGGACAACCAGCATTTTCCGAATAGATTGTGACATCTTTTCACCTTGTGAGTGAATCATTCCCACATGTTTCATTAACAGCTTATAAATTTAGGAACATACTATACATAGATCCTTCTCAAAGTAGGAGCTAGTGCATATTTCTATCTTCAGATAACTAGTCAGAAAAAAAAACAGAAGAGGTGCTTAAAAATTCTTTAGCATAGTTTTGGCAATCTGGTTTTGGTGTGAGATAATTTTTAAAAGAGACTCAGAGACTCGGATTCTCATCTGTGAGTTTTTGGAAGTTCCACTCACAGTAAACAAACAGTGATAAATTCATATGCAGTAATTTCCATCCTTTGTTTCTTTTTGACAAAGCTTATCGAAAGAGTGAAAAGCTTGAGTATGAATGTCTTTGAGATTCAATAATGCAATAAATAGTATTAGCCTTTTTAACAGTCTATCTTGTTTGCTTCAAAAACAGATCCAAAGGAAGTACGAGGCAGCCAGATGGTCAGAACACAGCATCTTAAAGGGAAAAGGAAATCAAAGTGAGAACATTATGTAATATTACAAAGTATTCCTTTTTTGTTTAGAGGATTTTCTTTTTTCCCTGAAGGATGGAAAACTGCCAGACTGGCCATATTGCTTTAGAAATGTCACTATTTGCAGTAAATGTGAAATGTAGCCAGTTTCAATCAGTCAATATTACCCCATCAGTCACTCTAGACTCATCCTCTGTGAACAAAGAGACATGCATCAATCTGCAAACCTTTTTCCCCTGTACTGAAATGTCCTAGCATTCCCTCCCTGAATTCCTACAAAAGTACTCCTTTCCTGAGCTTTATAGACATACCACAGCAATTTCCCCTCACATCTAGCTGAACCAGTATTGTCTGCTTTAACCAGTCCCATCCATCTAGCATAAGACGTGACTGCTGACTTATTATTTTTTACCCCTAAATTACCTGCTGGTAATGTTCACATTCAGAACTGAAAAAGTTCTCTAAAGAATAAAGTCTTGAACTTTATCCAAGATGAAGGGAGAGCATTCTGTACCAGACATTATTTTGTAGCACCCAGCATCATGCGCTAGTCTCTGTTCCAAGAAATAGACAAGAAAAATGTGTCTGTTCAACATAAGGGAAAACTATAACAGTACTATACATATATTATGTACCTTACTGGATCATAAAGTAATTTTAAGTTATAAAAAGTTAACAGAAAATACAATGTCATTTATTCCTCGTCATACCATAAAATAGCTGAGTTTGGGAGGGATCTTCAGAGGTCACCTGATCCAACTCCCCCTGCTCAAGCAGGGCCACCTAGAGCTGATTACCCAGGACCATAACCAGATGGATTTTGTGTGGCTCCAAGAAGGGAGACTCCATTACATCCCTCAGCAATCTGTGTCAGTGCTCGGTCACTCTCACAGTCTGAGCCCTTTGCCTGTGCTGCAGTCACTGGGTACCACTGGAAAGAACCTGGCTCTGTCCTCTTTACTCCCTCCCTGTAGATGAGATCCCCCTAAACCTTCTGTTGCCCAGCATGAACAGTCTTAGCTCTCTCAGCCTTTCCTCCTAGAAGAGAAGCTCCAGTCCAACATATATGTGACCCTTCATGAGACTTTCCCAGTATGTCCATGTCTGTCTTGTACTGGGGATCCAGCACTGAACACAACACTCCAGGTGTGGCTTCCCCGGTGCTGAGTAGAGAGGATCATCTCCCTCAACCTGCTGGCAATACTCCAAAGGTGCCCATAATGGAGGACACCACTGGACTTCCTTGCTGCAAGGGCGCATTGCTGGTGCATATTCAACACTTGGTGCCCACTGGGATCCCCAGGTCCTCTTCTTCCAGTCACCATGATTGACCAAAGATCACTGAGAGTCGCCTTGCAGTGACATGAGTGGCCTCAGCACCCGTGGGTCCATCCCACCACAGCCCATGGACTGACAGAGGTCCATTTTTCTTTAAGTATTCACTGACCAAATCCAAGGAATAGGATCTTCCTTTTTTTATTTGCTCCTTCCTTTCTGACTGGCCTTGCTAGTAAAGACAGTGACAAGAAAGGCATTCACTACCTCAGCCCTTACAACAGAACTTCCTATTACAATCACTTCTTCCTACTCATCCTGCATGGTCTGGAGCCAGGTGGCCCAAACACTTCATTTGATGGAACACCTGGCTCCTTTTGGCTCCTCTGCCTCTTTCAGGGTGGAGCCTGTGCTGTGGCTACAAGCCCTAAGGTGGTTGAAGTCAGGATCATGAGCTCCCAACCTTCAGACCATCCCCACTCAGCGACAGCAGGAACCTTCAGGTCTCTCAGAGATTTGTGGGTTTTCCGCAGTGATTATGAGCTCCCATCCCTGGAAGGTTCAGAAGCTTCCAAAGCAGAATCCAGAGACTCCTGCGCAAACTGATTTTTGCCCCTTTTTGCTCTGCTTTCAGGACAGTCAAGTAAAGATTAAGGTACCTGCTTCAGCTATTGGAGAGAAAAGGCACAAACTCAGCAGTCAGCTCTTTCTACTTTACTGGTCCAGTGAAATTTCCTTCTTTCCCCTTAGTTTGAAATTAAACTGTATAGGATTTTTTTTCATGGGAATTCTATTGTTTCTAATAGTTTGATAGACATTTAAAATGTGTATTTTTAAGGACAATTTTAAAAGTTATCATTAATATTTAGAAATCAGATATTTTTAAAAAGTCTAACAAAATGGAGATTTTTATTCTGGCTCAAATACTGATAGATGGAAAAGAACAAATTATTAATGAATGTTGCTAAGAGAACATCTCTGCAGATTTTTTAGACTTCCATTTGTTTCCAAACTTTTTTTCATACAGCTTCTGGCATTCCTGAAGCTAAGCAAGGAGGCTTACCAAGGAGCTGATTTCAATGGAAAGTCACGGAGGAAAAAAAAGATACATTTCCAGGCCAATTTATTCCTTAATACTGTTCATTTTGATTCTTAGTATACTAGTGTTTGGATAAAGAAGCCATTGAGTGTATTAGCTCCAGAACTAAAAGTACTGATTATTAAATGCACCGGCTTTTTAAAAACATGTTTCAGGATATCTGCACATTGTTTGCCCTATCTTAGGCTCTTCATCACTGGGCGGGTACACAGTCTGATATTTTATTAATATGGTGTAGAGTGCCATGGTATCTGACCATGGGATTCTGTGGAATGCTCAGTCAAAACAGATCTTGTTCAGATGAAGGTGATGTAGGAGAGCTCACTGGATGTCATAATCAAGTAGCTCCATAGAAAATATTTTTGTCATCAGCCCTGTGTTTATAAAGAAAATCCAACTCAGGAAATGCATAGAGCCCCCCATTTAGTATGAGAAATGCCACAGTGAATAGCATTATTCCCATTTTATAGCTGAATGGTCCACAGGTTGCATGGCGAGAGTGCCTTACAATCTCCCTACTTCTTGTTTTCTAGATGTCAGAACCCATTCTACCAAAGCTTCAGTGCTCTCTATTACCAGCTTAAATCAGCACACCTGCTCTATTTGGAAGCAGCAGATGCTAAGCACACAAACCTTGCAGGAAGTGTTCGTAACATGATGCTGTGCTCTAGAAATAAGCAGTTTAAGTCTTCATCAGCTTCAAAGCTCTAGAGTTCACTGTAATACTGTGCCCTGATCCAGAGATAAAAGTAAGTAAAATGCCACCCAGATCCATGCAGCTACACAATGATGTAAAGGCTGTAGGAAATCCAGTAAGGTGCCCTCTAACTCAGAAGTCAGATGAAGGGCAGCTGAAGGATGCATATGCTCAGCAAAAGTTCTCACATCTTTTCCATATCCTCAGCTTTCCCTGCTGTCATCTTAGTATTACTATCCAGACTGAGCTTTAATCAATTTCCTCTCAGCCACGCCACAGTCTCTACCAAGCTTTTAGTGAGATGCTTGATCACACTCTCTGTGCAAAATTCCCTCACAGACTCCCCTAATTAAAATTGCCTGATCCTGCTATTGAGCAGAACCATGACAAGATCACATCAAGTGTCCTTCATGCTAGAACAACTAAAACTCATTTAATGATTATTCATTTGCTTATTTAATAACAAAATTCTATGCACAAATCCAAGCATCAAATATAGAAGATTTTTAAAGCCTGTTTTAATGTCTCCAAATGTATTTAATTTAGTTTTGTCTTTGTTCTTATTTGAAGAATTCTTATGTCCTACTTTGTTATAGTAATAGGATTATTGAGTTTAACTGCTTATGCTGGAAAATAAGATACCTCCACACAGCCAAAGATAATAAGATAGAATTGCTGCAGCCTGGGGGGCTACTAAGAAGTATCTTCCACAGATTGATTCTTGCTAGGTGTGGGTTGGTTTAATCATCTCCCCACACTCTGGCAAAATAAAATCAAAAACGTCACTGAAAAAGTAGTGAGAATGAAACATTCTGGGATGCCTCTTTCAACTATATGCATTAATTCTCTGACATGTCTTTTTGTCCTCTCCTCTTCCAAATGTTTTATAGTTTTACCTTTGTGCTGCAGTGATTATGTCCCCCGTTGCTGAGCAAAATCATTCACATTTTGAAACCGTAATGAATTGGTACTACAGTGGTGGCTGTGGGATTTCTCAGTGAATTTTATTTGAGAACTCAGTAATAATATCAATCAGTAATGAATGCCTGCAAGACATAGTGACAGAATACATATGCACAGATTTGTATTAATTACTATGTCCTTCTTTTATCCATAAGTCTTATTTACATTATTCCAAGGAATTAATTTTCCTCTGTACCTCCTTTTATTTCTTCCCTCTAAGCAATTTGCCTTCTTTGAACAAGCTTTTAATTTTTGTGTTCTTCAGCACTCCTATTATTTCATATGTCTGCTGCTGCAGATAATACCATGACATGGTCAGAGGCAATATCAGATATGCATGCCTTCTCAAATAAAGACAATATTCTCATTATAGACTAAGTGCTATAAATTCTTAAAATCCACTTATATCATGACTGTCTTATCAAACATGCTTTGGGATGAATAATTTCATCTTTTTCCTGTGCAGGATAGGTAGGCAATTTTGTTATAACTAATCTTTCACACAGCACCATATATGTTTTATGTATAATGTAGTAAGTCCTGCCACTTTGCAGAATTGTAATAACTATTGCAGTTATTTGCTGGAACTAGAGTTCAAAGGTCCTAACTGAGATCAGGATCCTATTACAATAGCACTGCCATAGGGCAAAAGAATTTCATCCCCTTGCCCTGTGAGAAGAGCGGAATTAAACTCAGAAATAATCTTAAGCTTGTCCAGGCTAGACATGGACAAGGAAATATGTGGATTAAAGAGTGAAAATACTGCTGCCCCTGTTTTTCTGTGGGGTAGAAAGTGACAGTATTTTTTCTTTTTTTATTCAGGACACACAAGGAATTCATGACACAGACAGACACAATTTTTTCAGTCAGTAATCTTATAGATCTTTATTTTTTGCATCTTATTGTCAATAGGAGGAATAAGGCTGAAGCTGAAACAGCATAGAAACAATACTGTTTTGAATTGCAGTGTGTTAAATAGAAGTATAAAAAAATAGATTTGTGAGCACACAGGTATCACTTAAGGCACAGAACTATGACAAATCTGCACCAAAGAGTATTTGGAAAGCCATTTTTTCTGAGGCCTGTGGAGTCTGAGGCTTGATTAGGGACTCCAGAGGAGAGCAAACAAGCTAATGAGAACTGTGATAAATGGAGAGAAAGGGGCATCTAGAGGAAGAAAGGACTCAAATTTGGAATAAAGGAACAAAACTGGATCTGTCATAAACTGGAGGGAAAGGACTAGAAAGGACCAGATTTGCAAAAGGGGCATGAACTCACAGTGACACAATCTTCTTTAGAAATTAGATTTACAGTACTAATTCTCAAATCTCAGGGTTCCTAAACTATCAGCAAATCCTTCACGTACTGTCTTTACTATCGCTCAATTTTTGAAGATACTGTGCTGCAGCTCAGCTTGGAGCTGCATAAAGACCCAGCATGATCCAGGTGAGTATCTGTGTAGTGACTGTCTTGGGTTTTGTAACAACAACAAAAAAAGTTTATTCTATTCCATCTGTTGAAACCCAGTTGGGAAGATTTTTTTTTATCTGTTGTAACTCCAGAAGGGAGGGTGTAACTGCCTTTTCTGATAACAAGCCAGCTGTTAAAACAGGGTGGGGCATTGTTTCTTATCTCTGTTCTCTCTTCCACTACCCCCATGGAAATCTTCTGTTAATGGACCATTAAAACTCACCAATGTCATGACACAATTCATGATCCTATTGTGAGATGCTCCACCCAGGGTGGAGGAGCCAAACCATTTTCACATAGATAAAAAGGAGCCACAAGCGTCACCAGACATCCAGTGTTCCAGTGGGACTCCCAAAGGAAGCCTGGACCCATCTCTGGATTCTTGACTACACAGGATCATCTCTGCTTTCAACAGGACCACATCTGCCTCTCCAGGGGGGCTTAGATTCCAAGAGAGGCTCCAATCTTCCCTGGCAGATACCTGTCTATCTAAACTAAGACAGTGACATACCGTTCACAGCTTTGTTGTGTTGCTTGGACTTTAAAAAAAACCACAGGAGATCACATGCAAAAACATAGCTTAAAGCCTTATCGACGTTTCCTACACAAACTTAATAAATCCCTCTTGTGTCTGTGCATTATAATTTGGAAACTTATTTTACACAAGATTTGTTCCCCATCCAGTGCTCTCTGAATAATCTTGCTCTAGGGTCAAATCAGAATTATACAGAGTAGGATGCTGTATAATCCTTCCATTAATCTGGCAGAAGTTAGAAGACATGCAGCAGTGGATGTAGCAGAAACCTGGCAAAAAAAAGGAATGGTCTGAAAATTCAGGGAAATGGAACGGTGCCCTCAATAAGTGTATCCCTCATTGTCTCATGGATCTCTCACAGCTACATCACCTAAATAGAACTTTTGACAAGTGGTTACTACCTCTGTATTCCTCTTTCTTGCAACTCTAAGCCTTTCCTGTGGTCTGAAAACATTATGTGCCTATACCTACAACACAGGCAACAGGCATTGAATGCATCCAGTATCATGTCTAAACTAAAACATATCCTGTATCTAAACTGTTTGAAAAATCAACTCATAAACATCTCAAATTGACTGTCAAAAATAGTGGATATTTTCTAATTTATTCTGTCTCAGTTCTCTCTCTGTCAAATTAGAATAATAATTCCTCTTCAGTGCATGGAAGTGTTGTGAAGATAAATTCATTAAGGTTTGTAAAGCGCTCAGACACTGCAGTGATGAGCACCATGGAAAACCCAAGAGGAAATAAAAAATTCTGCCTTCAGGGCATAACTTAAAAATGTGACATGGGACCATGCACTAAACAATACCAAAGAAACAAAATTTTGAATAGTTCCTCATTCAGGGAACATTATCTATGTATTGTGCATCACAGGAAGTAGGAATCCAGGTGACAAGTGGGATGTATGTGATCAGTGAATTAAAACCAGGCCCATAGTGCATGCCAGGAGATAGGAAAATAGAGGTTGGTGGAAAATCCAAAGCCTGGGAGTTCCAAGAGTTGAGCTTTTGGCTATAAATACATAGTAATTTTTTTCCAGAACAGTTTTTATATTTAATATGTAGAAAGCTTAAAAGATCTCTATCTCCTTTCACTAAGACATGACAGCAGCCATAGGTTTGTCTAATGTTATAGCTGATCTCCTAATTCAAAAGATTTATGGTAGTATTGCTGCTGTTTCTCTCAAGTCTGCTCAATGCCTTCTTTTAGCTATCAGAGACAGCTGAATTTTAATGTAGCAGTGTCAAGTAAAATGAATGCCATTAAAAGAATCTGAAGAAAAATTAATTGTACAAATCCAATACCAGTTATATGAGTGAAACCCAAAATTTGCTGGTTGAATTACCAGGGAGACATTAATCCCACCTGAGATTAAGTCATCCCTAGCTACAGAAGTGTCTTTCTTAATTTAAATAACCAAAGTTAAACAAACAAAAAGCTGCTCTCAGCGTCTGTAAGTGTAAAACCTAGATTTAAAAAATTCACACTGACAGTTTGGTTTTGCCTTCAGAAAGTCACCTTTCTAATTCTGTTTGCAGTACTCTGATTGTCTGATTGTTTTTCATTGCCTTGATTGCAGCATCTTTCCTTAATAAGTCATTCAAGAAACTCTGCATGTTTCGTAGTGTCCCAGTAACCCATATCCCCTTACTTCACAGAAAACTTTTTATAAAACATAGACTAATGATCCTTAGACATATGGGACATTGGGTTTTTAGAAATAAATATTCTTTTCTCTATTATTAAAAGTATTGTTTAGAAAGGGGAAGAGCTATCCTAAACAAGCAGAGACAGGCAAGTAATTTAAAATACCTTTTCCCTAAATTTTTACTGTTCCTCTTCAGACTTCCAGGGGTTTGTTTTTGTTTTTTTGTCATTTGCTTAATTGTTTGTTTATTCACAAAAAAATTAAACCTGGGATGTCACTTTTCACAGACAGTACTGAACAATCTTAATATTTGATAATTTCTCATACATATCAAAGAGAAAGGGAGGGCAAACAAGTTGAAAATACTAGGTTTTTTTAGATAAAAGTACCTCTATAATAGTCTTGTAATTTCATACACAATTCTACAATGAAGGAGAATTGACAAGCTATAAAGGAAATCAAGACTGATACAGATGAAATGTGTTTTAATTTATGAATTTAAGTCCTTCAGGATTCCTTATATTTTCATATGCATTTAAAGGTTAAAAGTTAGAAAAATTTTGAGGCGACAGTGCAGAATAGGGATTCAATTTATCCCCTTTAAAAACTACTTTGAGCTCATGCATACGAGTAGTTACTTAGTACATATAATGAACACTTCTGTGGTTGCATCTAGTGATTGCTAGGTTTAATGATTTTCCATTTTTATGTTTCTCCCACATTGATAGAACTTCGGTTAAACATCAAATATGACTGTAACCTATGAAAAAAAATATTATAGAGGTTAAAACTGCAAGATTTTATGTCATGGAAATACAGATAATGGTGAAGTCAAGTAAGTCTGTTGCACTCTGCTGGTTAAATGATCCATTTTTGAAGATACCAAGCAGTATTCCTAATATAGAGCAGTCTATTAACTTTACCTGAATCACTGGGCATCTTTCCAGAAGCAAGGCTAGGTTGAGACAGGCATAAGACCAGCCATAGTTGTAAAGTTTGAGAGAAGAAAGATTTTCTGTGGAACGAAACAATGAATTGTCTGCACTCATCTTCCTGGCCAAGTACAAACAGATGTGTCTAAGAAGACACCATGTGACAATATATAACATGTCATTTTGTGCTCCAGGCACCAATTACCACAATAGACCAGGAAGTTCTCATACTTTATCTTTATTGCCCTGACAATGGGCTTTAGATTTCTAATGAATTTTAGAAATCCTTTGTCCCAGGTAAATGTAAATATTTTAGAGAGGTAGACAGAAAATTCAGCCCTTGGCAGATGTTCTCCAGGAAGCTTCAAGAAGTTGCCAGGCATAGCAGAGGAGTTTCAGCATCCCTGAATATTTCTGAAATCTGTCTTGGTCACTTAAGGGCAAAATCCTTTTAAATCTAGTTCTGTGACAACTATTCAGATCTGAATTTTCACTTTTGGCAAAGGGGAAAAGGAGGTTCAATAGACGTGAGAGGAAACTCTAGTATGTAATGTAATGCCATGCAAATGGCTGCAGGTTTTATGTCACAAGCTTCATCAGCAATACCTGTTGTACTTCCTGTAATAGTTCTGTATATTCTGATATCTGGAAAACAATGAATGGAACATGTAAAAAGATACCCTCTCAGTATCTCTCTTACACCTACATCTCACATCACTGTTGATAATTTCATCATCAAGTCCAATTGACAAACAAAATTTCTGTTGTGATGAGGTGCAGGACAGGCTTCAAGACAAAAGACTGGGGTATTAGAAATTAAATTGCTTGCCTAAATCCCAGCAATGAAGAATTCAAAACTTTCTTTCACGTCCACCTTAATCCACCTTATAAATAATAAGAGATCCTTGTTTTGCTGAAACAATGTGTTCCCTCAAAACCTCAGAATTCACATTCCAGAATTAGGCAATTTACCAAGTACTGATCCAGTTTTTAACTCCTGCTCTGTTGCATTTTTTAATCAAAAGTAACTCTTGCAAGTACACTTATACTAGGAATATTCAAATGCACCCCAAATTTATAAGCCTTGATGAGCCTTGATCCCAGCCCTATTTAGTAACCAGTAAAGAGAGCCATGGTTCAGCAATCATGAATAGAAGAAATCTAGGTTGTTGAGTGCCTGTAGTGTCTGCATTACTCAGCTAAACTGACAAAGCAGCCTGGCTAGCCTTAAGAGAGGGAACAAGCCCCAAACAGGCACAAGAGTCATCATTTACTGTCACTCCAGAAAATATGAGTGGCAGGTCAAAGCAAAGAGAGGGGAAACTTCATGGGGGCAGTACCTTTGTTTTTCCAGGCCTGAAGATAGGTAAAATTTGCTTGGTTAGAATTCTTGTGTGGGAGGTTCTGGTGTAGCAGGTAACAAGATTACACTGGTAGAGCAGGTCTTATGTAACAAGTTTCAGAGATAATTTTCTTCCTGATATTTCTAATGCTTACACAGCTGTAATAAGATAGATGTCTCGTTCATATGATGGTTCTGGGAAACAGCACACTGGTTATATATTTATTCCAGTGGGATTAGCATGCATCTCTCCACGGAGATCAACAACAGCAGCTCTCTAAATTTGTCAGACCACAGGTGGTAGCCAAGAAAAAAATACATAATTTGATTTCTGAAGTGTAACAAGAGGTATACTGTCCTGAATGTGTCAGTCAGAGAAATCCAAATTTTTCAAAAGCACATCTATAAAACCACAATACGTTCTGTTAACTATGCTTAAAAAGTACTTCTCCTAAAAAAAAAAAAGGAGTATATGAAGTCCATGAATGACATGAAATCTGACAAACCTTTAGCTACCATAAAATAGTTAGTTATACTTGATGAACCAACATCACAATTAGAAGGCAAGCGAAAAAAACTCAATAGGAATTTAGTAGAAATATCAAGCTTGAAAAAAGCGAAGTAAAAGGTAAAAAACCAAAACAAAACAAAGCAAAAAAACCCCAATACACTTGAAAACTAAGCAGAAGAAAGATTCCATACAATGATAGTGTGCTGGTATATCAGTGGGTAGAAAAGTTGTATCAGCAAAACACAACAGCACAGCTCTGGGTACGTTATTAGTATGTGCCATTAATATGCACAGCCAAACAGAAAGTAAATTACAGGAGAAAATTACTCATATAATTGGCATTTAGTAATTCTTTGCTGTTCCTTACCTTTCCAATTTCACTTAAAATATTATCGCCCCATAGCAGAATTTAGTCAGAATGTGGTATTCTCTGCTAGAGTTATCTGTGTGGGGAACAAGATGGGGTCTTCCTATCTTCAGAAATAAAAGGGATAAAATTAGTGTGAAATGGAAAGGTATCAGAGCTCCTAAAAGGGACATTTCATCTCTAATATGCTTATGGCCATATGCTGTAGTGCAACATTTAAAGGAAGATACAGTTCAAGGGTATAATTTCTACAATATGGCACAATAATTTTGCCTTATTGTCACTAAAGGATTTGTGATATTCTTTCAAGAGATTCATTATTAAAACTCACTAACCTCTCCTCTCCTCTCCTCTCCTCT
>VZDJ01000006.1:627855-648940 GCA_008694505.1 Cyanoderma ruficeps
CCCCTCCCCTCCCCTCAAAAAGTCACCCCATGACACTACTTTTTACCTTTGCACTTGCATATTTATTCACTGACTATGCTGTGATCCTTGTAAGGCTTTGAGCATCCTCCTCTTTTGTACCTAGAGTAGGATGCTATGGATACAAAAACAAACAAACAAACTGGAGAGCAGCTCTGCTGGAAGGGAGATGAAGGTCCTGGTGTACAGCATTTCAGCTCTGTGCCCTGTAGCAAAGAAGCCCAACAGCATCCCAGCCTGTAATAACATGAGCACATGTTAAAGGAAGTGATTATCCTGCCTCAGCAGCTCTCGTTAGACCGCATCTAGTGTACTCCTGCCTCCAGTTTTCGACATACAGTGAAACAAACATTGACGAACTGGAACAAGTCAAGCGGAAGGTTGCCAAGAGGGTAGCCATGTCACCCAAAAATCCTTTCTTGGCCATCCTCTGGTGGAGTATTAGCTGACCTCTGCAGCTCTGCTCAGCCTCACATGGAACCCTCACCCATGTGACAGACTGGCACCTTCTCCCATGGGCACAGGCGAGCACTTGAGGAGTGCTGCTCTCCAGCCACACCTGCCCATCTGCTGACCTGTAGGGTCATTTCCTGGCTTGATCTTGGACCGCCCTATCCTCATAGATTTGGGCTTGGGGTTGCCCTTACCTTCAGCCCATCTGCACTGAGCACTCACCCTGCTCCCTTCCTGGAGTGCTGAGATTGGTTGCTGTTGGAGTCCAGGGCATTCCTTTGGTTGCCCTGGAAGGCCACAGACCTGGGCAGAGAAGTCTGGGACCCATGAAAAAGGGTTTGATATCTGTACAGGGGGGCTTGAGATCTCTACAGGGGGGTTTGTAATCTGTACAGATGTGTTTCAGACCCTGGCACAGAGCCCAGGAGGACATAGTCTTTGATTTCAGTTCATGGAAAAAAGCTTCTAACATTGAGAGAAGAATTACAAGTCACAAAGGTGTGACGGACAGTAGTGTAGTTTATCACCTGGTGGAAAATTTTGTAGTTTTGGGGTTCTTAGAATAGAGGTGAATAGGGAACAAGATGGAGGATTTAGGGCGGTACCCTGGGTTCTTCTTGCCCTCCCTTGGCATCCATCTTCTGCAGTGATGATGGCACAAAGTAGTTCAAGAAGATTGGGTCAGAGTAGAGATGACCCCTTTAGTATAGGTGATAGGTATTGGCACAGAATTGTAAATAATAAATATGTAATTTTCTGTATAAGAAGACAGTGACCTCCCGTCGAGAGGGGAGTCGTTCTGTGCCTGAGCAGCAGAACAGACCTCTGCCAGGCACAGAGAAAATCGTAAGGTAAGAATTAATAAACAACACGAGAAACCTTGATAAACAAGACCTTGAAGACTCTGTTTCATTCTTGCATCTGGCTCAGGCCTCTCAGGGGGCAAAAGACTCTATACCACCTGAATCTCGAGTGAAAAACCAAACCCGAGAGGTTGCTGTGAGGTTTCTGTCCTGAGAGAGATGGGTTCCCCTTGTTTCTCTGGGCCCAGGGCCTGGTCCTCTTTTGTGCTGTGGCACCTAGTCGTGATTATGTTTTCAGTTGGCTGGTTCTCTGCACTCACAACTCAAAAGTTTAGACATAGGTGACTGGAAACAAGGCACTGTCACATGGTGACAAACACGTGTGGGGTTCAGAGCTATCCTTGTTACTACATAGAAAGTTCAAGGTAACAACTCTGACATGTCTTGCTTGAATGGAGAAAAATAATGCGAGACATGGATAGTTAGGAATGTTTATCTTAGTAATCCATAGAAAAGGTGCCAATGGAAACCTTGGATTAATGCAGCAAAACCAATCTTGCTACATACACTCTTTTCAAGATAAGATATTGTTGAAATAAGTCAGCCAAGACACAATTTTCTTCATGCCAGAAAAGCCAATGCTTTATTCACATAAATCATTTTATACAGTTTTCACAGATCTCGTGTGCAATACCCATTGGTTGGTAGTTTTCTTACTACTTCATTTATTGGTTAGAAGATCATTTGTATGTACGTGCTAAGGTTCAGGTTCTTTACATTTTTCCTTTATGGGTTCTCATAGAACAGATCTAATGTTTATGCAGCTGCACTTATTTTTCTCCCTGATAATAGATTATGCTAACAAACTTTTCATACCCATGATTGTTTCATATGAGAACTTGCAAGTTATCTGCACTTAGCTAAAGTAGCAGGGCCTAATTTTACAGGACCCTATATTTTATAAGACCTTTCTATCTCTTACCTGTCTGCAACAAGACATGTTGTTGCATTTATAAATTATCCAAGATACTCAGATGAAACACAGAGGATGTGTCTTTAAATGTACTTTTCTCATCGTCTAAAAGCATAATAAATCAGATCAAAACAGTATTTCCTACAGTTGAAAAAGATTTTTTTTAACAAAGCACAAACCAGATATCTAATATAAACTAGCCAAGGAATTTCTGTAATTTTATGTTAAAAGTGAGGAATGCTGATAAACTACAGACATTATATTCTGTGCATTTCCATCAACAATTTTAGTGTAGTTTCAACTAAAATGGTAAAAACATAATCCTAGAATAACTACCGAGCATGGAATATACCATGTTTTACAAGACACATTTCATAATTACATACAATGTCAATAGAGATTATGTCGTGAGCTATGAAACAAAGCAAACTATTTTGATAACCGTTTCATTTAAAATCCATTTTATGGACCTTTTAATTTAAATAATGAAAACGAATCAAGTCAGAACTTGTCTTGTCCTGCTATGGATTCTAGAATGCACAACTGATTTAATGCAGCTGATTAGATAAGAGCAGATAAAAGTAAAAACCTAGTAATCAATTTGTTACAGCTTCACCTGCAGGTGTTCAAAGCTGGAAGATGGATATCTGGCTATTTTTCATTTGTTGCGTATTGCTGCAAGCTGTGGAATTCATAGTGCTGGCCTTTGGATGTGCTCCCACTCTATCAGTGCCGATACACACTGGCTTCAATGTGCAGGGTATCAGCACTTCCCAGGAAAGGCTTCCTGCTATGTGGAATAATAGTTGCTGTCGCATAAAGCCTTTGTTTGCAAATCCTACTGCTGGTTTCAGGGTGATTCACTTGCCAGAGGTCCATGGAAAACTGTGTGCATACTCACCCATACTTAAAACATGGTGAAGGCCTGCCAGGGGCTACCTAAACTGTATAAATGTGACATAATCTACTAAATACTCATTACATGTCTAGTGGCACAACGTATTAGATATACCAGCAAGCACCAGCTTAATTTCCAGGGTTTGGATCTATTCAGCTGGCCATAATTTTACCAGTAGCAGAAAGCAGTCGAGTTTGTATTAAAATCTGAGAAAACTGTTGATCTTCATTCTCTCTCTCTCTCTTATTTTTAAATATTTTATTTTAAATTATTTTTCCCCAATTCACCTTCGGAGAAAATCCATTTATTAATGTATGTATGGTTATCCAGAGACATGACTAGATGGTCTTCCCAGGCAAGATGTGTGACGTCTTGTACATAGTTAGAAGCAGTCTGGGATGGACTCTGAGTGTCAAAAACTGTATGGCAGATAGCTCTTTGTACCCAGTTATTATTGCTGTGCTGTGTAACACTTAAAAGACAAATCTAGTTGTGAAATACACTCTGCTTCAAAAAGAGTAATGATGTGTAAATTATCTCAGGGGACTGAGCTCCAGGAATCTAAAACAGTTTCTGATAAGCAGAAATTCCTCTTTAGACAACTTCTAAAGAAATCCTGTGTTTCTCCCTAAAAGCTTCAAAGTAAATAATAGTAAAATTGACAGTTTTTGCCTTGGGAGCTCTACTGTTGTCTCTTCCTAAATTCTTCAGCTCCATAGTTTGCAATGACATGGTGCCCCTCCAGGTACTCTCTTACTAATAGGTACTGAAAAAGTATTGCCGGTCAAGACAGTTCTATTACAAAAAGACATGGGATTTTAATAACATGTTTCTGACAGCAGAACAAGAGTAATACTTTGGCTTTTCCCTTGAGGTCTATCTAGGTAGCAAAACCAAAACTATAAAATATGGGGCAACTTATACCCTACTCAGAAAAAAACCTCCCAAGTATGAAAATGAAGAAATGATAAAAATATTTTAGCAGGTTTTAATATTGAAATTACCCTTGGCACCAGAGAAATGTAAAAAATCAGTAGAATAATCCAATTTCACCAATCAAATTCGTGCAACTATTTTTGTCACATCTACGGAAGAGGTTTAGGGGAAGAGATGCGTATCTTGGTATACTGGCTCTAGGAAACACCTCCATCACTTTCCTATAAAGATGTCAAGTCACTTAACCAGTCTTGGTGCTGTGGAGACAAATTTATATAAACCCTTCACCCTAAAAAAACCTTTGCCTTAAAGGAACAACATGTAAGAAATATGTAATCTTATAAACTCTCCCTTCTGATTCATGTCTTCTGAGGATTTTCAGGTTAATGAGGTTTACCTTTATCTTCTGCTGCTGCTTACATTTTAAAAAGGTTCCTGTTCTTTACCACAGTAGATATAAACATTATCTATCCAGAATGATTAAACCATCAGCCTGTTCTGCTGTCTCAAGGCAAAGGCCGAGTTTCTAGATCATGGATTAACAAGTTCTGTTTTAAAAGGTTGGGGTGTTTTTGTTTGATTGGTATTGGTGGGGCTTTTTTTGTTTGTTTGTTTGGGGTTTTTNTTGTTAGTTTTTTGTTGTTGGCTTGCAGTGTTTTATTTAGTTTTATCAGTTTTCTTCACAATGTAATCCTACCAAAAGCTGTGTCAGCACAACAAAGGGTAGGAGCACATTGCAGCATGGGAGGAGGAATGTGCATTGTGTGTGAGATGCAGGAATACTTTAAGATGGAATTTGTCCTCAAGGTGGGTTTTCTCAGTATACTGAAAACTGTTCAATACAAATGCATTCACAGCAAAGGCCATGATTTATTTAGGCATATAAAGTAGCTTAGCATGTGCATTATACTTCCGTCTTCTCAGAGTAGAAAAAATTTCTATCCTAGGTTTGGAGTGGTCAGCATGATGTCACCAAAGAAGTAATTCGACTCTGTTGCTTCAGGTGGTGACAATAGTCGCATGAGGAATTGCCACACTCATCCTCCTTCCTCAACTCCTCAGTGTGTGGCTGAGTTGTGCTGGCCCAACATCTTTCTGGCGGTGGTGTTCAGCAGATAGGGAACACATTTTGTTTGAAAAATCCTAACAAGACTTAAATAATGAAATTGTGTACATTTTAAATAACAGTAAGGGTATTTTCTTAAAGCCAGGTATCTCCTTTATCTCTTTTGCAGAACAGTTGCATAAACACTTCTGGGAACAGAAGTAAGGAAGATGCTGAAGACTGAGGTGGGGAAACACCTCTAAGGTGGAAGGGTGGCAGAGGAATCAATGCTAACTCCAGGTATTGTATCCAAAGATTTAAAATAATGAACTGCAGTCTGAAATAAAATACCAACAGAAAGCTCAGTGGGCTTTTACCTAGGTACATCCACATACAGCTGGTCTGTTTTCCTGCAGCTGGAAAATGAATTTGCTTTAACACCATTGAAATCTTTTAAGGTGGCATCTGTATCATCTGAATGTTAAACATTTACACTATTTTCCAGTCTGGATAAGTAAGCAGCAAGATATAAATCACATGATTTTCAAGGAGAGACATTTAGCTGAGAAATTATTATTCCTTTACCTTAAGAGTAATAATGAGCTCTGTTTTTTTTTGGTTTGGTTGGTGGATTTTTGTTTTTTGGATTTTTTTAATTAGTCAGGAGCATAATAATATCGATTAGCAATGCTACTCCACAGAGCTAAAGGTAGGAAAATTAAATCAGCATGTCAGTCTGTAATGCTTCCTGATGCACAGGATAAAACTTGGGCTTGTCGTATCAGGAATGTGGGATCATTGCAATGACATTGCATAAACCCTGTAATAATTTTTTAATTGATCTAAATGCTCAGGAACTTGTCTATAAGTCTCCTCCTTTATCACAAGTTGATGCAGGATGTTATTTAAACCCCCCATTTAGATTTCTGTGTGTGTGTTCCAGTACTTGGGTAGAGTACCTGTGTCCATCTATTAGGCTGTAGCCTATGACTCTAATTAATGGTAACAGCAGTAAATTTATCAGTACTTTTAAATAGTTTCAGGTAATCAGGTGTTTGAATGTAAAATCAGAAATTTGAATACAAAATCAGAAGTCTGAATGCGTGTCTCTAGCTTTAGATTATGAGTAGATACTCCACTGCATACTTGTTCTTTGTACTCAGGCACTAGCAAGGATCAGTAGCAGCTTTTAAGAATAAAACCACAACTTGAATCCCCTCACATCACTGGGAATCTTTCTTTGTGTCTTCTGAATTTTAATTCATTGTAAAATTAAACCTAACTTGCTGGTTCCTTTTACTTCTCTGAGAAGTTCTGTGGCACATTACAGTTTACACAGATGAAAACCAGATTGCCTATGTGCACATTGAGCCTACTTGTTTGTATACGTATATACACGTACATGTGCATATATGTCAATATTTATGGAAATGTAGAAATATGCTTACTTATGTTAATTCCATCATCATTTATTTAGCCACCATAGAGAAGCAAATAGTCAAATTAATGTGAATTGGGATGGAAAAGCATTAGCAAGTACTAGGATTTGTAGAAATGTGTATCTGCACCATACCTTAGAGCTGGGAAAATCCTGTCAGGTTATTCTAAGGAAACCTCCAGGCCCCTTAAACACAAAATGTGTAGTTTTAAATAGCACAGCATAGATTTGAAAAGGGAGCTGAAGGCAGCACTAGTCAGATCGTGCTGTTGTCATAGCAACAGACATTGAAATTCAAAATATGAAGTACAAAATGGAGGTGGGAGAAAAAGAAGGGTAGAGAGGAGAAAAATAGCAAGTAATAATGAAAATCTCTAAAAAGAATATGAAAATAAGACTTTTGTAATCAGTGATAGAATAACTATAATATCCTTACTCTGCTTACTATTATTTGCATTTTGTCCCCTTTTCCATAAAAAACTTGAAAATGCTTTGTAAATATTAACAATCTACGCCTTCTAACATCCTGCAAGGAAAGTATTGATGTCATTTATAGATAGAAATACTGAGGCAGAGAGTGCTTTGCATAAGTAGAATACCTATGGCAGAGGTAAAAAGAGAGTTCAGCTGTTTGCTTAGCTCTGTATTCACATGTTCTTTGCTTCCCTGCTTTAACATACCTCAGTTTTATGATGTTATTATGTGGTTATGCAATAGAAGAACCAGAGTAATTTTTGTAAGAGTGGTAGCAACATTATTCTCTTTCTGACACAAAAGCTCTGGTGCTTTAATGCACATTTTGTATAGTATTTAAAGGTTTATCAGTATTTCCTTACAATAATAGTGCCAGAAAATAAGAAAAAAATGAGCAAAATGGTAAATGGCATTTTTTTTTCAAAGATGTTCGACAGTTTAGAAAAAGACACTCATTCATGCCTAACAGGGTACTGCAGCAAATCTAATTCAACAGGAAGGAATTAATATGCTTTTGTTGGGGATCAAAGAAACATACGGCAGGTTAAAAGCCTGAGCTAACATTTTTGTTGGGTATTCTTTTAAAATATATTATTTTACCTTTCACAGACATCTCCTTACAATCTTTACTTCTGAGTATATATCTATATTAATCTTTCAGTATTCCTGACTTGTATTATTCCTGAATAATAGAATTCTTTAGTATATCCAGGAGCTTTTATTAGTGTTGAGTTTTGCAATGACTCCCATTTTACTTCAGCACCATGACGGAGTGATAATGAGGAACTTTCCATCACTCTATTTCCCACATTTATGCCTTCCAGGCATGTAATTTAGCTTAGGGTCATTATTCTTGAGGTAATATAATGCTACAGTGTGTCTCCTAAGAATAACTTTGAGGTTTTTCAACATCACTATCAGCAGTATAGAACAACAGATAACTTGCATATCACATCCAGGGATGTCAGGCAATGAGCCATAAACAAAGAAACTAGATAAAGGTAGGAAAGAAGCATTAAAAATTATGAAAATATGCTGAATTATAGACTTGCAGTGTACCAGAGGAGTTGCACAAACAGAAGAACAAAGGGAAAAGAATTCTTGAAACCTATAGCTTACCTGAATAGGACAAGAGTTTTATTGTTTAAGAAGCAAACCCCTGGTATTTCTAGGGTCACAATGGTGGGTGAATAGATCATGATAGACTGAAAAGTCTCTAGTAGTTGGAAAGCCAGAAAAAATTTAAGCATGGGCTTACAGAAAATGAGTCATACTCAATCCATGTCCTCACCAGACAGCTGCTATTGTTTCAGGTGGTTGGGCCATGAAGTACTTTGCCTGGTGGCTGCTCAGGAGTTGCACCATGGAACCTGGCATGTATCCAGGTTCTTGCCAAGTTTCTTGGAAGGCACTTTTGCAATAAGATCTGAGATAATGCTCCAATGCTGCCGCTGTCCAAACCGGCAGGTTTTAAGTACTGAAGCTGATCAGCTCTGGTCTAGCATGAAGATACAATGTATAGGAGTTAACATTAGGAGCCGCTGAGGGCAGAATGGAAACTTATCAACTATGTTTATGAAGGAAATCCTACTGCTGCATGAGGTTCAGAAAGATTCTAGCTTTCTAATGTCCTCCTAAGAGAGGAACCTAGGTGAAGCTGGATCCAAACCCAGAATCCACACCACCCAGTCAAGAGTTCATGTCCAAAGATATTTACATTAATTGAACCTTAATGCAGCTTTGTCCTGCAGAGTTAAGGATAGCAAGGCAATACAGAAGAATTATTTATTTTAATTGATAATAAAAATGCTTAGACTAAGGGATCTTAATCAGAATTTGTTACTACACAGTTAGAAGATAGTTTTAATTACTAGTATCATGCGTGATTTATTGAAGCAATACAGAAGGAATAATATTAAAGCCAGCAAAACAATTACTAAGCAGGGATTGGTGTTGCCCATACTAGCAATCAAGGGCAAATCTCTTTTGCTCAGCCTTTAGGGCCATCCCCATTCAAGGGTGGAATCTCCACACTCTGAGAAGTGGTGTGTTAGAATTCCCTGCAATTAAAACAGGGGCTGGGCTTTTGTTGTACAAGGTGATTCACAGTCAGATGTCTCTGGGCCTGCAGCATCAACTCAGCAGCTTGAGATAAGTTATCAGTACTATGATTTGGTACCACTAACAGCAACTTCACCTGCCAGATCCTCACCAGTGCCAGTTTCAGTCAGGAAATCTTCACATTCTCTGAATGTTGCACTTTGGGACTGATGAATCAGGCTGATTCTTCAACATCAAACACAGCATAATGCCCCTTCCCCATCTAGTAGTGATAATTTTTGCAAATAAGGTCGAGTTTGAGCTGTTTTACCCTCACTTAAGGAGAGCATCCTGCTACAGGAGTGAAGGGGAGAGGCTGGAAGGAAGTACATCTGGGGACTGACAGAATGTGTTGAGAAAAAAACACATCCATTTCCCTGATCCTTTTTGTCTCTTTTGGATACTTGCAGGAAGCAGCCTCTCCAATTTTGTACTTAGACAGTGGGCCCTAGGTCGGGCTTGGGAGGAAAAGGGCAAAGGAAAAAGGTACTGGGCTGAGTGAAGGAATGTGTGCAGAATTGGAAGACTAGGACAGGGAGGATCCTTTTACAAATAAATTTGCTAATTTGAATTTTAATTGCAAGTGCTGATAAAATTTTAAAGCTTTTTGTACTCAATAATTGCATTTTCTATATAAAATTAACAATTTGATTTTCAAAATATTTTGTGTATGTGTACATTACACTGCAGTGAGTCTGGAAACATCTCTTTTTCATCTTTATTTAACAAATATATGAAAACTTCAGGAAAAAAAAAGCCAACCCTGTTACATAAAAAACCACATAGAATCCTTTCTTCCTCAAAAATCAAGTAGGTTCTTCGATGAGGTTTAAAAATTTCTAATCAGAATACTAATACGGAGAAGTTTTTCTACCCTAATACCATTGCCTATCAGCTTTCACAAAGCTTAAGGGTCTCAAGGCCAGCTAAACTACCAAACTGTAGACAAAAATCATACATCTTTCATACGTACATGAGACTGACAAGATACCTGCCCCATAAAATAGCTTTTGTTTGGATACAGCTGAACCAAGACTGGCTCAGGTGTTGTTTGCACCAGCATCTGTCATAAAACACTAACAGATGACTTCTTACAGCGAATTCAGTATTAGCATATAAGATTTTTATCCCAGACCTAACATAGTTGGAAATCTACAAATGTAAATTACATCTTAAACTCCCATTTTCAACTGCAACTAAATAGCTTTTTCCCCCTTCAGTACCATGCAAATTTGTTTGTAACTGCATATCGGTCGCAATCTGCCTCAAGGTGCATAGAGATGTAAAAAAAGGAATGTAATTTTTTCTTATTTGATAAACAGGCAAATAAAGGAAATTATTTCTATAAGCTGTTTGGGAAAAAAAGGTGTGAATGGCTTAAACAGAGGTAGAAAACCACACACAGCAAAGTTTCATTAATGCTCTTTAAACACTTTGATCCTAAAAGAAGCCATGAATTGGAATATGACCACTCTGTGCACATCTCCATTTTTAGGGTCTTTCCTAAACACCAATCACTACCAGCCTCTCAGGGGAGGGAAAAAAAANTTTCTTTTTTTTCCTCCCTCCTTTTTCTTTTCCTTCTCTTTTTGCCGTTCATTTTTCCTTCTAGTTTTTCTTTCCCCCTTTTTTCTTTCATTCCCCTTTTTTCCCTACCACTTTTTTCCTTTTTTCCTGCCATTTTTCTCATCCTTTTGCCTTTTTTCTTCCATTCCCCCTTCTTTTCCCTTTGTTTTCTTTTTCTTCCCGTTTTCTCTTTTTTCCTGTCTTCCCCCCTTCCACATTTTAATTTTTGCCCCTTCCCCTCCCGCTTTTTTTCCCTTCCACACCCAATTCTCTCTTTCACCCCCTTTCTCTTTTCACTTTTCCCTGCCTCTCCCTGGCGCTGAGCTGCCGAAACATCAAATCACAGGCACTCCCTTCCTTGTCCATCTGTCCGCCGGCAGCCGCGGTGCCCAGGAGCTGCTCCCAGCATCTCGCACCGCCGAGCTTCTCACACTTCCCTCAGTGCCGGAGGCCCGGGCAGCAGCGACACGTCGGGACGCGTGGCTGTCCGCGGGGCTGTCCTCAGGGGTGTCCGCATGTCTGTCCCCAGGGGTGTCCCCAGGTCTGTTCATAGGGGTGTCCCCAGGGGTGTCCCCAGGTCTGTCCCCAGGGGTGTCCCCAGGTCTGTTCACAGGGGTGTCCGCAGGTCAGTCCCCAGGGGTGTCCGCAGGTTTGTCCCCAGGGGTGTCCCCAGGTCTGTCCCCAGGTCTGTTCACAGGGGTGTCCGCAGGTCAGTCCCCAGGGGTGTCCCCAAGGGTGTCCCCAGGAGTGTCCGCAGGTCTGTCCCCAGGGGTGTCCCCAGGAGTGTCCCCAGGAGTGTCCGCAGGTCAGTCCCGAGGGATGTCCCCAAGTCTGTCGCCAGGGCTGTCGTAGCGGGAGGCCGGCGGGAGGGGTGGGGGGGGGCGGGGAGCGTTGCTGGGAGACAGAGGCGCGCGTGAGGAGTTGGCGAGAGCGCGCGCTCCCCCCCGCGCGTCAGCGGGAGGCGGACCGCGCCGCCATTGGCCGGCGGGGCGGCGGGCGGTGCCGCGCGCATTGGCCCGCGCGGGGTCACGCGGCGCGGGCGGGGCCCGTGACGCGCGCGGCGGCGGAGGGGGCTCGGCTTGTCAGGTAGGGACGGTCCGCGCGCGCCGCCCGCGCCCCCGCCAGCACCGCGCCCGCGCAGCGGTCTGGCCGCCCTCTCCCCGCCGGCGCCGCGCCTGCCCCGTCCCGCCCCGGGAGCGCCGGGAACACCGGGAGCGCCGGGACTCCCGGGCGGCACGGGGTCGCGGGCGGGCCCCGCGCCGGCTCTACCTGCAGGCGGGGCGGGCACCGGCGCCGCTCGCGGTTCGCCCCGCCGGGGCGGCGGCGGCGGCCGCATCCGGTCGCGTCCCGGCGGCGTCTCGCGGGGAGGTGTCAGAGGCGCCGGTCGCCCGGCGGCGGCTCCGCCCCGGCGGGGCAGGGGCAGCGCGGGTGCGCGGATCCCGCCCCCTCTCCGGGTCCGCCGCCGAGGTCCGGGCGGGGGGAGGCAGAGGGCGGGTTCGGTCCCGGTCCGGCGGTGCCGTGCCCCGGTCCGGCGGTGCCGGGCGTGTCTGTTCCCCTCCCGTGCTCCGGCCGAGCTGGAAGTGTTGGGAGTAACGGGAGGACGCGCCGGCCATCGCCAGGGGCTGCGATGTGTGACCATCCCTGCTTCCCAATAAATGCAGCAGTCCGGGGGGGTCGTTTTGGGGTTTTGAGTTCTCTTCCTCCTTGGTGCCGCCTGGCAGTCCTGTACAACACAGCGGCTGCCTGAACTTCTGCATTACTCTTGGAGCCTGCGTGGTGGGGCCTTCTCTGTGTCGCTGCCCTGGCGCTTTTCGTGTGCGTCTTAATGCTTTGTGTGTTGTAGATTTTGGTGTCTGCACGGGTACTGAATACTCATATTTGGTGTTCGACAGTGGATTACACAGAAGGGCATTAAACATCCATTTTCATGTTGGAATATGTTTCTGTTTGGTTGGACTTTACATGAACATACATCCCTGAATGACACATCCTGTGTGAACACCAAGAGTTTTGTAGAACAAGCCAGCTCATTTTCTCTTTGCAGGGGGCATCACTGCTTTTCAAGTACATCTTAACAACTTTTCCCTGCTTTGAGAGAGACCTGCTCAAAATGGCTTTGTTGCTCTGCTCTATTGTATTTGTATTGTACTTGTACTAGATTCCTTCAAGAAGTTGTAGTGTGAAAAAAAACCAGGAGTGATGCGTGAAATTTCTTGACCAAAAAAATTTATTGGGTATTAAAATGAGTTTATTAAAATAAGTTAATTTTATGTGCTAATTAATACCGAACAGTGAGATTGTTTCTACAGTGTATTTTATGTAAGTGCAAGTCTGTGAGAGTCTCAAGGAAGTGGGACATTCACACATCATCTGCTCATAGTCAAAGCAAATTGCAAACGGTGGACACATTGTAAGTTGAGTTAGAGTAATGATTATTGTTGGTGAGACAATAACAGTCTCCTCCTGTTGTATGTTTACTCATTTTATAAATTCCTTGTAATGTGTTGACAGAAATTGTCAGTACAGTTATACTTTAAAATATATGTGTATGGAATGTTAACCCCAGTAAAGTTAGGCTTTGAAGATAGTTTTTTGAGGGAGAAGATCAAGTCTCGTATGTACAACGTCCCTTATTAGCTGAGCAAAAGCTCAGTTATCCCTCACATTTCCGGATTTTCTCCAACTGTAACTTCATGTCACAACTGAGTCCTTTATCCTTTTTCGGTTGGTATTTGGATTGCCAGTGTATAAAATGATTATGTAGGAATAATTCTGACACTTGAAAGCAAGATAGGCTGGAGAAGGTATAATACATAGGAATAATACAGAGAATAGAAATTTTCAGTTCCTCTGGAGTTGTTTGATAGAGCTTGACGATTATCTTAAAAAGATGAAGGAATGTATCAGCGAGGGCACAGGATGTCAGGCCAATTTTGATATCAAAGAACTTTAGTGATGCAAAGGTGAGATGGGCCCTTTTTAGGAGGGGAGGAGAGGTGACATTTGCTTTACTAGATAAGAGTTAACTAGGAGCATAAAAGGGAAGTAAGGTTTGGCTACAGGAGGTGCACCGCAGTTGGGTAATATAGGATGTATTTCCATGCTTAAAATGTTCAGAGTTCAGTGTCATTTTTCCTGCCGTGGAGAGCAGAGGTGCTTTGGTGGTACGAAGTTATATTGGATGCGAGAGCGAGACAGGCATCTGCTGGCCTGTTCTTTGTCCATGGGAAACCCCCTATCCCTGCCGGGTCTGCCCTCCCCGCTTGCCGCCTGTCTTCGGTGTTCCCTTAGCTGGGAAGCAGCAGGGTGAGGGAAGGTGTTTGCCGTGTCAGGCTGAAGGCGGAGAGAGCTGGCAGCAAGACCGGAATTGCTCCATACAAGGAGATGGGCTAGGAGCATGAGGTCATCACTTCGCAGGGAGGAGGTTTTTTTGCAGTGTGTGGGAAGTAGGTCTAGGAAAAGGAAAAGAGATTTTTTTGCTGGCGGGGAGGAGAAGCACAGCAGTAAGAGAAGAGAAGAAAGCCTAAATGCATTCCAGTAGGAAGTAAACTGCACATATGCTCCTATTCTAAGACAAAATTGCCTACTTAGTCCTGGCCTAATTATATTGTTGATGTATTTGCCTTGTGAAAATGGATTTCAAAAACTTAGTGGAGAGCTTTATTGTACAAAAGCAATAGTCTTGGGATTATTGAATATTCACCATTTTTTTAGAGAGTTAAAGGATTTAAAATTTGGTGCCTGAAAACATGCAGAAAGTTTCTGCTGTTTAACATTTGTGTCAGGTAAATGTGGCATTTCTTTGCAGAGGTCAATCTTGGAAACTTTTGCAGTAGTGAATCAGTGAAATTCATAGCTTTTTTCCCAGGGTTTGAGCGAAGATAGTTACTTCTCATTTTAAGAGCTATGTGTATGGTCTCATACAGTACATCGGAAGTTTAGTGAGGATTCTTGAAAACCAGCAAGAGTCCTTCAAAAATGGCTTTTATTTTTGTGTTTGGGATTATAATTTTTTTTCTTGTAGGACAGCTTCACTGCGTGGAAGGGTTTGATTGCTGTCAGCTTGTAGCATGAAATCATATTTGTGACCATTACTGTAATTCTTTTATGTTTTCTCCAGCAAGTTTAAATGCAGAGTTCAGTTCGGTGTAAGCAATCTGAAATAACAGGAAATTTTTTAATTCCTGTGTGTTTCTCTGATGATAATAAAAATAAATTCCCAATAATTTAGGGCTTAATGCTGTTTTTAATCGGAGTGAGTGAACTGTACCTCGTGACATCATGCTACTTTGGATTTCAGATTGCTGTTTGCTGTATAGTAGCCAGCTTCCCTTGCATTGCTGCCTTTTACACTTGAGAGAAAATGCCAGGTGCTTCAATCACATACAATTTCAGACTTTGTTCTTCATATCTGGATTTCTTGCTAACCCACTTACAATACTCAGATGTGTGTCATAGCAGTTTGTAGAGACAATTCTCTATACTCATATCTTTAGTGCAGGTCAGTAGCTGATTTCTGTCCCCATGTATGGGTTTGACAGAATTACTGATCGTTACTAGTTGGCTCTTTAGAATCTTGTTTATTTTGTGGGCTTGCACCTTGAGCAAAAAGGGTATTTTATTAGCATTTGGCTGCTCTTATTTTCTGTTGAGGGGACAAGTTACTACTTGAACCAAATAATTCCTTCAGGTTGTTGGCAGGGTGAACATGGACTAGCAGCACTAATTGCATACTGTGGGAGCTTTCTGTGGTGTAGCTCTCTAGTAAGACAAACACACGATACTGTCAGCTATTGAGAGGGAAATAGAACAATCATGTGTATACTGTTAATCTGTCCTTTAGGTATGCTGTACAATATTGCCGTCAAAATACTGTAGTCCACTTGCTAGCCTCTCTTATTATGGGCTAGTAAGAAAACACTTAATGAAGAAATACTTAACGGTCTTCATGTGTTTGGCATTTTTCTGTATGGCATTCAAATCTTGGTCTGAAGACAGGGAGCTGTCTTGCAATAGTCATTACTTAATCTTAAGCATCTCACAACTTTTTTTTTCATACTATGATTCTGTAAATGGTTTATTTCAACATGAGGAATGGAGACATTAAGAAATTCTGCTTAAGCATGGAACTAAATTACCATTATTAAGACCAAATGAAAAATCAGTTATCTTGTAAGTAGTGACAACCTGTGAAAAGTTTGTCAGTTGTTGCATATTACGTAAGCACTCTTTGCCAGAGGCAGAAATTAAATCCAGAGCAGTGTTAAAGTGCATTAATCATGAGCCATTTTGTTCCCTGAAATTGCTTATTTAGTAAATGCGAGACACACAGTTATAGCAATGAGCCTGATAAGGGTTGTGAAGATGAGCCCCTCTGACAGAGTGCTGAATCATACTCAGAGCACTCCATCCTGTCTAACAAATGAGTTGGGCATTTCTGGAGAAAAGTGCTGTGAAAGTAATACACAATTACATAGTGCATATTCCAAAAATGGTGGAATTTGGGCTCGCATCCTCATTTTGTGAGTCTCTTAATTTCATACTTAGTTTGTCAGCTTTGCTGCTTTTTGCCAGTTCTGTTTATGCCTAACTTTTTGCTTTAGAAAATTTGGAAAATCCTATTCCATACATTGACGGAATATTGTGGCTTACATTGTCCGTCATCCTATTTGTAATGTTCGCTGTATGAATTGAGAGTGGCAGTTATAAGCTGTTTTCCCTCTTAATAGAGAGCTGGAAAGGACATAGATTTAATGGTTGTTTAATATGACAGGAATTATTTTATTGAATATTTGGTGCTTTAATACTCAGACAAATAACGTATTAGTAATGGCTCAGCTGGTGGAGGTTGTTAGCTACTGCACTCATAAGTCATGAAATTCACCTTTGGTAAACCTATAAGCAAGTAGGAGTAGCATCATAAGATAAATCCTGAGTATTGGATACTTAAAGATTGTTTTATCTGCTGTTACCTTCCATAAATTGTACTGTATTGCTACTGTGTCTGCTTTTTAGAATTATGCTAAAGCTTCTTTTCTATGTTTCGTGTGTCTTTCAGATAGTATCTGACTTCCTAGTTGTGGCTTCTGTTTTGAAATGTTCATGAGTGTAAAATAATAACCCACAGCATTTGTACTCTAAGTTTCAGGAACTACAGATAAGTGGTACAGTCAGGCAAAGTGGTTAAGTTCAAAAATGTGATAGCTTAAGCATTGTAATAATGGTATTTTAAAAACAGTCAGCAAAATGTGAGAGTTGGAATGTTAAGAAAAATCATACAACTTTGCAGCAGCTTCTTACTGATTACAAAATAGAAAACATGGAATCGGAAAAGCACATCCTTGTTTATTTTAGGTGTATTTGTTGTATGTCAGTGCTATGAATGCTGTGTTTCCTCCCAAGTTTTCTGAAATTTCCATGATATGGTTGATAAACTGAAGTTCATCAGATAAAAGGAAATGCCTAATTTGCCAAGAACAGAAAAAATGTTGGCAGTTGAAGTGTGCATCTAAAAAATCAAACAGTTCTAAAGGGTCTGTAACAAAGATAGAAGAAAGCTGTATAATACCCAGTTCGGCCTTTTGGATCAGGTGATTTTGGAGTGCAAAATCTCTCATCAGTGAATGTGTTTAGTAAATTTGAAGTTACTATTTTAATAAATTTAATTGGCATCCAGATAATCTGATTTATCTACATGATTTTTTTTTAATATGAGTAGGTAATTATATGCCATTCTTACTGAGGTCACAATCTCAGTTTGAGTCAGTTCTTGTGTTCCTTCATGGTCTCTTAGTTTTCCATGCTGCATGCCTTCTAGCTCTGCTTCGCTGGAGCCAGGTGGTACCTCTGAAAGGAAGGCAACCCATAGCTAAAGGGAGTTTTCTCCAGGCTCTGCTTCAGCCCCAGTATGGAAAGTCATTGCAGCAGATTTGAACCCTTTGCAGAACAGTCTTCAGGAACTATCCAGTCCCTGTATGCCGTGTGTCCCAAGGCTTCATGTTTCCAGGAAGCTTGCAGTACATATCCTGTGCAAAAATCAGCACAAAGGGCTGTCACACGGTGATTTCTTGTGCTCTAGTATTTCATCACGAAAGTCACCCCATCCAGGCTTAGGGAACCTAAGTGGGGATGTGGAGATTAGCAGTGTGGGTGTGGTCAGTCTGCTTTTGAGGGGGGGGAGCTGCCATTTCCAAAGGTCTGATTTAGCAGATGATTGTCAACATTTGACCATTACAATGGCATGGCTTGTGTCCCTCTACAGAATGTTTCTCAGATTAAGTTGGGATTTCAGGTTTAGAGATGCAGTCTAATTCCCTTTAGCTGTCTCAGAGTACAGTAAGGCAAGAATTCTGAGGGAGCTAAATAACCCTTGTCTACAGTAAAACATTATTGTAATCTCTAACTTGTTTCTGAATGATGCCATGTTATGCCAAGAATATTGTCCTTTTAAAGGAAAGGTGGCCTGCCTGGTGTAATAATTACAATATGAAAAAATAGTTTTGAGAGGCAGAAGGAAAGACTGGATTTGAAATAATAATCGATTGCAATAAAGTTCAGATAGGCTGAATCTTATTTATGCAAATAAATTCCATGTGAAGGGTCTAAGCATGCACGTGCACTTCAGGACCACTTGTCCAGACACCTGGAAGATTAAACCTCTGTCACTTTTACCTGTTTGTAATAGCATCCATACATTTTCAAATGAGAATAACATTCTTCAGAATGAGTGTTCGTTATAACTAGGATGGCTAATGAGACCAAAACAAAAATTGACTGGAACTAAGAAAAGAATAGGTAGGTTTCATCATGTATTTTGGTATATATTTGTAGAATGTATGTATTAAAATTCGTTACGCTCTTAAAGCATGTAAGATGATACAAATGCATAGTTCAGTCATCTGCATTTCTGGTGAGAGTAACTGTATCCCATTTAACACAGAGTTATCATGGTATCTTTTAGGATATGGAGCATGGGAAGGAACAATCATTCAGTTCAGGAACAGCAAACAAAGGCTTGGGGCAACACCTTTTGCTGAACCACACAATATGTTATATTTCCTGCAGTGCAACAGCCTGGAATATTGGCAGTTGGAAAGAGACAGAACTCTCATGGTCCTGTGGTCCCCATGGGCCAGTATTTTCTGTATAAAATGTTGTGTAATCAAACTACATTAAATGTGGTACAGTGATGCCAAGGAAATAAGTGACCTTGAGAAGACTGAATGAACAGTGAGTTAACTAAGTAGAGGGTTTAATGAACCAGAAGGATGTAATTAGTTTAATGAAGAAGGAAAGAAGAAACATCTGATTGCTCTTTCAGTTTCTTTCCAAAGAACAATAAATACTGGGAACTAGATAATGTTTCTTCTGGGGAGACCACTATTGTCATATATTACAGACTGATGGCAGATTTGTTCTCTAATTGCTTTCTCTGAAGTGAGACATTCTGGCTGATACTGGGCCATAGGAAGAAATTAAATGCCTCTGGATGTTTTGAAGTATTTCATATCCTGTGGATTTATCTTTTTCTATGGCTGTTCTTAAATCTTGAGAGCTAAGACAGTGCTATTGGGAGAAGCTTCTGGTAGTATGCTGGGTTTCTAAGTTGAACTGTATGATGGCAGATGAATTTTGGACCTGAAGTCTTCAGGAGGAGTCTTAGGTATAGCTTTGTGATGATGAGAGACCCTCAGTAGGAGTTATCTTCAATCCTTTTCCCCTGAAGAAATGCTTACATAGGCAGCCTTGGGACTGAGAGTTTCCGTTTGGGTTTTATACGTGTGTTAATTCCGACTTGACATGTATTTGTCTTGGGACAGATGGACATAAAGATGTGAAATGCTGCTTTCAGAGGTTTGGGGTATCTTTAAAAAAAGGAAGACTGCTTCCTACCTTCAGACTAAAGAACTTGGTATCTAATTGAAATCTAAATATCTAAGAGAAATCAGCAAAGAAATAAATTAAGGGTGCTTAGGGTAACTCTTTAGTCAAGATGGTTACTACAAGTACTTTTTAATTTCGTGTTGAATTTTTCTAGGAGTTGTTTCTACCTTCACTAGTTATCTAAGACAAGAAACCTCTTGAGAATGCAATAGTTTAATTTTCTTTAGTTCCTGTTTTTTGCTCAGAAGTTTCTTTAATACACTATATAATACACACTTTAGGTGAGCTTGAGTGACTGATGTATTTTTTATTCTGTTTTCAATTTGTGGCAAATTTTTTGACATTTTAACATTATGTATTTCTTCATCCTTCTGGAACAGTCCTTCTCTAGCTGGTAGAATTGGCTAACAGGGCTGGAGGTGCGCAGTACCTGCCTGTGATAGTCACTTTTAGCAGCCTTATCTTTCTCAATCCATTTTTCTTTTAGAATGTAATGTGGAGATACATGTTGCAACACTACAGAATTCACAGTTCAGTGAAAATCTGTTGGTCAGGAACTCTACTGAGGCTGTGCTTTTCTTTGCCTTTCCTTGAGTCCTGGAGCTGAATTTAGGGAAAGTGTAATTCTTGGAAAAATAGAGGAGGGAAAGCCTTTTTTTAAATTGTAAACACATGAAAGGTACTGAGAAATTAGGCATGTTTGCCTTAGAAAGTAAAAGAAGGGGGTGTGACTTATTTTGTCATTTTTTAAGAGTTAACAAGACAACAGAAGAGTCTTCAACCGGTAGTGGCGGGATGTGACTTCTGTCAGCTAGACTAGCTCTTTTCCTCCTAACCTGTATCTGCCTTCACCTTCTTGTTTTTCTGCCTGGTGAGATTCAGTCTTGCTATTTAGCTGTGACTGTGAGGTAGAAACTTCTACAGGGTGGAAACAAAACTGATTGAGTAACTGCACCTAAAAAGCACTGTGTGGCTCACTACCAGATGTCAGCTCTACCCTTTGCCCATTCTTTCACAGAAGGCTTGAGATGATAAAGAACATGGTGACAAAGTTACCAGGCCATGGGAAGTAGCAAACAATAGCTGAAGGTGTGGTGGAGTGTGAGATGACTGTTTAGAATAGTCTTGGCAAATGGGAGATGTCATCTGGAGCAAAGCAGGGGTCAGTGGGTGTAAAAGCCCACTGGCTGGCTGTAGGCTGGACAGAATGGATGTGTGGTGGGGGAAGTTGAAGTTCTGTGGGAGAAGAACATGAATTTTTGGATAATGAACGAATAAGGATATATTATCAAGTTGTTAGGAACAGGGTAAGCACTTAGGCAAGGAGCTTGAAAGTAACTTCAACTAACCTCTCTGTTCTTTTCAGAGTTGGTTGGTCCTACAGTACCCCACTGTTTCAGCTTCTGACTTCTTATGTGAGATGGAGACCAATTGCAGAGAAGCTGGGAGCTGTGTTTTTGGGTTTTTATCTGTTTTGCCTTTTTTTTTTTTTTTTTTT